>LYNE01005451.1:17950-28581 GCA_001662545.1 Rosa x damascena
CAACCCTAGTTTTTGGCTTTGGGTAGGGAAGCGGCTTAGACAACTAAGTTGTAGTGGCTTTTGCCACACAGATTAAACTATTAAAGACCTACAAATTTTCCTTTCGGACCTTTGGCGTAACGATCCTAAGGTATACTACGAAAATTATTATAAGAGCAACTCCATTAACGAAATTTATCTTTTTTTTTTAAATTTTGCACAAAAGTTTTTCTTTATTAGATAATAAATATCGAGATTGAAACACTTATATAGCATAAGGAAAAACAAAAATATATATCGTGAAATCGATCACAAGCAACTCATTGGAAAAAAAGTTCATGTATTGACAGAAAAAAAAGGTTTAAGTGAGCTAGACACCATTAACTACAATAGTCCCTGATTTTTTACCATGCGCAAGACCTAAATCACTTAGCCCATGCGGTCTGTTAACATTAACGGGCCGTCAACCACTCTAAAGCTCAATGACTGAAAGGGCAATATAATTTTAAACAAATTACGCCAAATGTCATTGAAGCTGATGCAACCCGATTCATTTTAGTTCTCCCTCATTTCAACTTCAATCACAAGGAAGCTAGGGTTCAATCCCGACAGCGAAGCAACAAAGTGAGGCTCCGGCTGCAAAGCAACAAAGCAAGGCTCCAGTGACACTAGGTCTTGAAGATCGGTAGCTTGAGAAATTTCTAGTTACTGAGGGTCAGTAGGTATAGTCAATGATTTTTGTGTATTTTTTTGTTGAATTTTGTAGATCTCTTGTATAAGGGTTACCAGAGCGACCACAAGTTCACCATCACTACCTACAGTCCCACTGGAGTGGTTAGTTCTTTATCTCTTTTGCTCTGCAATCTGTAGAATGTTAGGGTTTCAAATCTCGGTTGTTTATTTTAGCTCGTATACTAATCCTTGTAATTTGTTATCATATTCTAGTTTTGGATTACGTTTATCATCTATTTGTTTAGTGAAAATTGAAGCACTGAGTGTATTTTTTGCCTTAGTGATGCGTATATGGAACTAATCCGAGGGTCAGTTTTTTTTTTTTTTAAATTACTATTGGTTGTATGATCTGTGGTACTTTTACTCTTAAGGGCCATTTGTTGCAACCATTTGACTGGTTTTACTAGATTTTGTTTAATAAAGTTTCTAGCCGAACTACTCGATGCATTAGCTTATTCATTTTATAAATAGTTGATTTGAGGTGTTATGTAATTTCTTAGTATAAACAAAGAGAGTAAATTTTAAGAGGAAATCTTAAAGCTTGTAGTTCGCTGTCGAAAATCCGTGTAATTGTCTTCTTTCTAGCTTTAGCCAATGTGCTTTGCTGGAAATTAGTTGCCTAGATTATCTGTATGTAATTGGCGTAATGATTAACACTTTGCACTATATTAAGCTAGTTCTGTCTTTTGAGTCCCTTTATTTAGGTTTGTTTACAGGTTGTATTATTCCTCCTGAATTAATTGTTGCTGCTTAATAAAGAAAATATATATTGTGCCAAAAGAATTTTATTAAGCTTGCTATCCAAGGTTCCTTACTGATTTTTGGGTTTTGTCCTCATCATCAATATATTTGTCCTCATGATTTTTTCCTTACATTATATTTGTCCTCATGATGGTTTACTATTCTTATTGAGAGTCAGTACCCTATTGAGAGATAGTAGCCCTAATTACCAAGTCGTTTGGCAAATATGTGAAGCATTGGCAGTGACGGATGTTCTAAAAGGATTACAAATATGTATGTGTAATGTTCATTAGCTTATTGTTCCACACTCTAGTTATTGAAGGGTAAATCTTCTGAATATTGTTGTTTGTTCGTAGTTTGGTAGAGTTCAATGTTTTCAATCATTCTGTTTAGAAAACAATACTTACAGGATTGAAATGTGAAACAAAGCATTAGCCATTGGTTCAAATGTCTTGAGAGTTCTTAAAATAAATGGCCTACAGATGTATTCATATTTTGGTGGTACTGAGTTAGCCTTGGTTCCACCGACATAATGAAAACTAGAATTACAGTGATATAGCTCGAATCCCTCTGCAAATCGGTTCAATTCTAAGCTTCCTCTATCGGTTTCGTTTGTAGCTTCAAAATTTCTTAATTTTGTTATGCTCTCTTGTTTGTGATCAACTCTTTTGCATTCTTAAAAGCTATATATGTATGTTGAGTTGTAGAAAAATTTATAAACTGTAGTACATCTGTTTCTGGAAAAAAAATCAGCTTACTAATATGGTTTACTAATCCTACTAAGGGTCAGTACGTTATTGAGGTGTGTTTCAATAGATTCAAAATTTCACTGAAGCTGTTGATTTCTAGCATATATATATATATATATATATATATATTTCATTGCTTTGAAAATATGTGATGCATTATATAATTTCCTTATAATTATGTTCTTTAGTAAAGATTTGATATTTGAGTAGTGGGCTTGTGTTCCTTGTTAATTATCTATGTTTGGTGCAACATGTGTGACTAGTTTGTGATTGTTATTCTTGAGAGTGTTTCTTTTAGTTTATAATTTGTCCTTTATGTTCTGTCGCAACATAGTTAGGATAAGATATGTAATGATTTGAACTTTCGTTATTAATTTCTTATCATTTTTCTTCAAATTAATAAAGGTTCAGTTTGTACAAATTCTTGTTTTTGTGCCTTGTTCTTATGTTAGAGCAACTCCAATAGTTTCTCTATAATTTTTGCATTAGGGAAGCAAAAGTCAAAGCTTTCTATAATTTTTCTTCTCCAACTTCAACAGATTCCTCTATTTTACTGCAATCTCGAAAATCTCCATAATTTTTCCTTAAAAATTTAGAGATTGCTGTAAATTTAGGAAAATTTGTTTTCCTCACTATCCCAAAAATAAGGATAGTTATAGAAGATCTAGTGGAGCAAAAGTAGCTCATTTTTTCCGAAAATAAAGAAAAATTAAAATATGAGGAAGTTGTTGGATCAGTTGCTCTTATTTGATAAATAGAAATATTTCGGATGATAACTACTCGGAACAATATGTTTTCGAGATCTTAAATGTTGACTTTTCATTCATTACGATTTTGTGAAAACTTTTTTCACCGAAGTCGTAGAACACGTCGATATGACTTCGTGGATAGGAGGCACACTAAATTCGAGATCCTATGAAAAAATTATGTTCAACGGAATATTTACTATTTTGGGAAATTTTTTTATAGATTGAAAAATTTTGGAAAAAAAAAAAAAACCAAAATTTTACACTCCAAAAAGAATTTCAATCCGTAGAAAACCCTAATCCGACTCGTTTTCCACCAACCTGACCCAAACCCATCTCTGTCGTCTGGCGTCGCACAGTAGCGCTACCACGATAGTTTTCTTCCTTTCTCTCTCTCTCTCCTCTACCTACCCCGACTAATCACTCACCTCGAAACTCACTGTGCATGGTGCAGCAAGGACCGAAACATGACGATTGTTCGTTGCTGTTGTTCAGGCCGATTCTGGCAGCCTTCGGGCTCAAACTAGACTTTGTTTTGTAGATCTCCTCTTGCTCTTTCCATTTATACCAGTCTTGAAGCTCGATTCACACCATGGAGCTCAGATTCTCGATTTGAAATTCTGGCCACCGCGAGCTTCCAAGAGATATCTAGCTCTATCTAGGCCAAATCGACCTTAATGCCAAGTATAAAAGTTGGTCATCCTGTTATGCACTTCATTTAAAAGTTCATTGGGCGGCATGTGGCGACGTGTCCAGCCTCTTTTGGAGCTTTTTTTTACTCCATTATTCTCTACTCGTCGATACTAGCATGAAGATATCTTTATTTTGTCATAGTTCAATCATTTTAACATGTTAGGTTAAACGTAGCTTCAGCTTGTCTGGTTTTCAATTCGTGAGGATCGAACCGTTGGTTCTTCTTTTCGGTTTATCAAATTGACCCTCGAAGTGTTCCGGAGACCTTAGGTGGTCACGTGTGAAGTTTCACCTCGATTAGCTTAACCTTCGGTTTTTAGCTCTAGTGCATGATTCAAACTTTAAACGATTTTGGTTTTCGTTGGTACTAAGTTGAGACCTTAATTTCCTTAGGTGTTTAATGAAGTGTGTTCTGTACCTTATCTCGTTTTGTGTGTGAAGACGCAGCGGAATATTAAGGTGAGTAAATCTCATGATATTCTCTTATGAACGGAGTTACATTACTGCTTTGGATTTAATTGTTAATTTGTGAAATCGTTATCAAAAATAAATATAGTTTTAAATTCTATGAACTTGATCGGCTACAATTCATAGGTAAGTGAAAATTGGATTTTGACTTAAAATGCTTTTTGGTTTATGTTAACTGTGAACTATAGTTGATATTAGTGGCTTTCCTGAGATTATGATTACACGTGCAAGCGAGTGTGTAATACCCCAGAAATTCGTTATTAATTTCTGATGATTTTTCAAAAATTATTAAGTTGGTTGTTTGTAAGACTACGTGGTTCGGGGGTGGAGTGGAAGTGTTTCGGACAAATAAGTACTCGAAAGGGGTCACGGTTTGAATTTTTATTCATTGGTTTCCCTGAAAACTTCTTTGATGAAAGTTGTAGAGTGCATCAATATGAGTTCGTGGTTATATGGTACGAGAAAATCAGAGACTGTATGAAGAAGTTATGGTCAGTGGAAGTTATTTTCTTTTTTTGAAAATTTAGTATAAATAGGGAAATTCTGAAAAAATTATCAGATTTCCATTTTGGACTGATTTCCAGTAATTTCCAGAACCCAAACTCTCCCAAATATCCAAGCAACGTAACTCGAATACACCTGATTCGACCTGGATGGAACTCGCTCCTCCGGCGACGACACCAGCCCAAAATTGATCACCACTACCTCGCCGTCATCCCCCAGCAGCTCACTTCCTCTGTGGAGCATCGTAAGCGGTAGATCGAAGCAGTGAAACTCAACGGCGGTGATTCGAAGTTGCTTCTGCAGATTCCAAAGATGGTTTGGCTTAAAATTACCCACGTTTTGAAGTTTTTCTCCTCCTGGTTCCAACCATACCAACCTTGCAACTCGATTCGATCGGTGGAGCTCCGATTTCTGATTTGAAGCTTTGAGCTTTCAGCGTCGATCCCGGCCTATCTAGGCAAAATTGGCCTTAGCTAAAAGTTGTTCTACTTGGTGTACTCTACATTCTGGACTGTTAGATTGACCTGGTTTTGAGGTCGGAGTGACTAGGTTTTATTTCAAATGCGGGGTTCGAATTTTAATTGCTTTGAGTTTCGATGTACTGAGTAGTGAATTTGTTGCTTAGGTGGGCAACAGGATCACTGTGAGAAAGGTTGGTTTTTATCTCGATTTGTGTATGAAGATGCAACGGGATTCTGAGGTGAGTAAATCTCACAATGTGCATTTACGAACAAACTTACCTTATTGCCTTGGAGTTATTAATTTAACTATGACTATAGTTGACAATAGTGACATTCCTGAGTGAATGACTACGTATATATATATATATATATATATATATCTCCTTTTTTTTCAAATAGAAGTTGAATGCATTAGATCAATAGCTAAAGGCTAAAGTCTACAAAGTTTACATAAACCATCCAGCAAGAAAATCCGAACTGCCTATTTAAACTAAAGCAAACTATTAAGAATCTTTGGGACACTCACAATTAAGCGAGTCTATATAAGAATGAAAAAACCTCGCCTTCTACGGAAAAGAAATCATTCAACTAGCCCTCACTTGCCAGTCACGCAATTGTGGTATAACCAAGAAACTAGAAACGTTATAAAAGACTCATAGAAGTTTATCCAACCTCACACATGCTCAATACCCTAATACATTATAGCCCAATTTGCCTTTACCTGAGCCCAAGCCTGTAAGCCCAAGCCCAAATCAAATCTTGCCAAGTAGGAAGGCTCTCTTGTCTCATCAGCCCAAGGTTGAACCCAAGCCCTAACCCAAGCAAAGTAAGAAGAAGTTTGAACCTGCATCTGCCAAGCCGCCGCCGCCGCCGTCTTTGGCGGCCTGCTTTTCCTGTACTGCATCAACCTCGAAGACTTACTCTTTTCTACAAGACGCAGTCAACAATCCTCAGTCTAATCCTGCAATCTGGCTGGAACCAAGAATTGCACAAAGGACTAGCTGTAAAGAAATTCCCCACTGCCCTGTTACAACGCACCAACCCCGACTCTCCTCTTCAAGCAATCCCTGAGTGAGCCTTGCCGTATGCAACATGTGCTAGCGCATAACCACCAACCCACAGATGATCATCGAGACACCTCATCACTGCAAGATCTGGCAGACATGGCTTGGCCGCCGCCTCTCTTTGCTCAGCTCTAGGGTTTAGAGCTGCTTTGGTTCCACTACCAACTCTTATTGTGAAATATATTTCTCCTTGTGGACTTGATGTGCGATGAAAGCAATATGCATGATTTTGGTCATATTTTTATTTTGTGATGTGACTTTTTGGGAAACAATATATTGTGGAAATGATGATTTCTATTGTTTTAAAAAGTATTGAGATTGGTGTAACATTTTTGAGTCCTATGCGACTCGCTTAATGTTTTGGTCTTTGTACCAGGGTTTATAGATGGTGACCAAGAGTGGGAAATCTTTTATTGGATTTGTGTAACATTTTGGGTAATATGCGACTTGCTTAATGTTTTGGTCTTTGTACCAGGGGTCATTGATGTGACCAAGAGTGGGAAATCTTTTATTTAGATTTGTGTAACATTTTGCGACTTGTGCTACTCGTTTAATGTTGTGATATGTGGAGATCGGGGGTCTGAAGACAAGATAGGTCTGAAGATCAAAGGTCACAGACTGTGACCAAGACATGATATCAAGAACCAAGCCTTTGGCCGGGTGATTAGTACTATCAGTTAGAGTTCTAGTTTGTCTTCCATTGTACTTTGTGGGGGTAATTGAGTGTTACTTGTGACTCACGAGTACAAGTTTTAAAAGAGAGTCTCGAAATTATTCTTTCTTTTATTGTCCATGAGAGACTTGGGTTTCATATTTGAATTGTTGAGATTTCAATTAATATGATTTTATCACGGAGTGACATGTGTTTTCCTGTGGAGGAAAGGATGTTGAGATTTTGGAAGAAAATTATTCAAAGCGTGAGTTGCTTGCATGAGTTGAATGGGTGGATTTCTGGAGATTTGTGTGAGTTGCTTCCTTGAGTTGAAAGGGGTGGCTTTATGTCCTTAGCGTGAGTTGCTTTGGTGTGATTTCAATATAGTCTCCTGAACTAAACGATATGCAAGGATTACTATGATTTTGGATAGTGTGATATTGTAATTCGCCTTTGAGCTTTAAAATAATTTCAAATATTACTTGAAGTGATTTTGTTTTGACTATGATTGTGAAATTGAATGCTGAATCGAAGTCTGAGCATATAGATTTTAGTCACGAGTGGACTTGCTGATGCATGCTATTGAAAGATGAAAAATTGATAGTTGATGCTGTGATGTATGCTTATTGAGTATTTAGGTTGAGTTGACTTAAGCTTGTATTTCTGTTTTGGTTGTTTAACTTTACTCACCCGAGCTTTTAGAAACTTACTGGGTTTGTTGTTGCACCCTGATGCACTATTCAATGGTGTAGAGGTTTATCCTGTAGGTTAGGGTGAACGTGGTTGAAGCAGTAGAGCTTCCTTACTATTGCAGTGGTAGGTTTAACAACCTAACTGTGTTATGTGGTAGGTTTAACAACCTAACTGTGTTATGCACTTATTAGTCTTCCGCTATGTAATGAGTGTGTTTACTTATTGACTTGTTGTTTCAGTTTAATTTCTAAACTTCGTATAATGTAATATGTGACTTTAAAGAATGAGTCTGTATTCATATTACTGGTTCGGGACATCGTTAGTTGCTTGTGGTAAAAGAAAATTTTTACAGTTGTCTAGTGTTGATGTCTGGACCATCACACCTGGAATATTTGTGTTTGATTTAATTGTATTTTTATTGTGATTGAAAATCGGGGTGTGTGTATGTGTGTGTGTGTGTGTGTAGTTACATGAAATATATATGTTGGTGGAATTGTATTGTGGTGAAAACAACTTTTACGATTTGGATTATATTATTGTTTTGAGACTTGACTTTTTGAGGAAAACAATATATTGTGAGAAAAATGATTTATATTGTTTTGAAAAATACTTTGAGTTGTGGAAACGATAATTGTAAAGAGTACAATTGTGATATCGTTTTAATGAGTTTTGTGGAAAATTTTGGGTCTAATATGACCTCTTTAAATGTTTTACTCATTGTACCGAGAGTCAAAGTGGTGACCGAGGGCGAGCAAAATGGGAACCAAGCCCCTGATTGAAAAGCCCAATCTAGTTAGAGCTATAGTCTATCTATCACGGTATTTTATGGGGGTAACTGCACGGTTATTGTGACTCATGAATACTGTTTTAAAGAAAGTCTGTAGAGTATTCTTTCTTTTATTGTCCAAGAGGGACGTTATTTTCATATTTAAATTGTTGATTTAATAAATGATATGAATGTCACTGTGGTGACTTGTGCTGTTCTTAAGAGAAAAGAATGTTGAGTTTTTTTAAAAGAATTATGGTGTTGATTTGTTTTCCTTGAGTTGAAAGGGTGATTTTGAGATGATAAGTCTTTTTGCTTTAATTTAATCTTAAGTTGAGATTTTATAAGCATGTGTCTGATTTAGTGATTTTGATTGAGTTTACTCATACAAGCTTAGAAAGCTCACCGGGTTTGTTGTTGCAACCCCGTGCACTATTCGATAGTGTAGGGGTTAATATTGCAAGTCAGGACAACCAGAGTTGAGGCCAAGGCATTGTTGCGGTAGTAGTTTTAGATTCATAAACCTATTTTGTTGTTCAGTGATTGATAGATTTCTTTTTTGTATTATGCTCTCTGTGAGCGTTTACTTAGTATTTTGAGGTTTCACTTTAATATGTAAACTCTGTGTAATGTAATATGTGACTCTAAAAAATGAGTTGTTTGAGTCATTGCATTCCGGATTGTTGTTTTATTTAATAACTTTTTGGTTATTCTATATTCGAAATTCGGGGCTCGACAAGATACATGGATGATGAGTAAGCTACTGAGAGTCAGTATTTTTTCATAAAAATGTTCTACTAAGGGTCAATAATTATATATTCGCATATCACATACATAGATTAATCGCAGCGCCACAAGTTTTTGTGGAAGCGGTTGGTCAATTTGGCTCGGGTTACCGACCTCCAAGCCAATACTAATTAAGGGAGCCATTATTGAAGGAAGGGGTAGAGAGAACTAAAAATTCATTGAATAAGCAAGAAGAGTGGGCTTTGAATAGTTGCTCTATTATGACCGATGCTTGGAGCAACCATAAAAGAAGAAGTATCATGAATTTGTGTGTCAATTGTGTGGAAGGCACAACTTTTCTTTCTTCCAAGGAAGCATCGGATGAGGCACACACTGGGACATATATTTTTGAATATGTGGACAAGTGCATTGAAGAAGTTGGGCCACAAAATGTGGTTGAAGTGGTGACGGACAATACTTCAAATAATATGACGGCGGGAGATTTGATAAAGTTGAAGAGGCCAAACATATTTTGGACTTCATGTGCTACTCACACCTTGAATCTTATGCTTCAAGGAATTGGCAACCAGAGGGTAAAGAGCTTCACCATCTACATTTATGCACATTACAAGACTTTGGCATTGATAAGGAAGTTTACAAAGAAAAGAGACATAGTGAGGTCGGGAGTCACAAGATTTGCAACCGCTTTCCTCACTTTGCAAAGCTTGATGGAGAAGAAGAATAAGTTAAGAGCTATGATTACTAGTGGTGAATGGAATAAAAGTAAGCATGCAAAGAGTGTAAAGGGGAAGACGGCGGTGAATATTGCTTTGAGCGCTTCTTTATGGAATGGTGTAAGTCTTTGCTTGAAAGTGTTTACCCCTTTAGTCAAGGTGCTTCGCCTTGTTGATGGAGATAAAAAGCCATCAATGAGCTTTGTGTATGGAAAACTACTTAGAGCCAAAGAGGAGATTAAAATGGCATTCAAATATCAAGAAGCTCACTATCGTCCAATCCTTGACATTATTAATGGGAAAGCCCATGATCGACTTGATAGTCCATTGCATTTAGCGGGCTACCTCTTCAACTCTTACTACACATATGCCAATCCAAGCATTGGAAATGATAATGTGGTCATGCATGGATGGTTTCTTCACTTTTGTTGAGATATTCTTTCCTGATGACATTCAAGCTCAAAATTTGGTGACAAATGTAGAGTTGTACAAGTATTTGAAAAGAGGGTGGATTTGGAAGAGCTTTGGCTAATGTGGGATGCACACAAAATGAGGACAATTATGATCTGGGTAAGAAATACCAACTTAAT
Organism: Rosa x damascena; assembly: GCA_001662545.1. NCBI lineage: Eukaryota > Viridiplantae > Streptophyta > Magnoliopsida > Rosales > Rosaceae > Rosa > Rosa x damascena. Next base: position 28,249 of record LYNE01005451.1, read on the forward strand.
TTTTTATATAGCTAATTGTTATTGTTTTGTTTGTTTTGCTTTTGGAGTTTTGGCTAATTCATAATTGTTGTTGTTTTGTTTATCTTTTTTTTTAGTTGTATGGTGGAATATTTATGGAAAAAATGTACCTAAATTGCAAAGAATGGCTAAAAGGATACTTTCATTGACCACAAGTTCATTCGGATGTGAGAGAAATTGGAGCGCTTTTGAGGGGGTAAGTACTTATTTAGTTGTGCACTTATACAAACTAGTAAGCAAGTAGTAATGTACACTACTACAAAAATTGAATCAGACGACGGCTAAAAACCGTCGTCTGATATGGAGGTAAAGCGT
>LYNE01005452.1:0-13224 GCA_001662545.1 Rosa x damascena
GTGTGTCAGAGAGAGAACCTGTTGGATGCTTTGTCTCGAGGCTTTAGAAAAATTTGGAATTACTTCCAGTGCAGTGCAGGGAGGTAAGTCTCTGCTTTCAGGCAGGTTTTTGCAAAAGTTGAAACATGGTCGTTCTGGAAGGCTATGAACACTACTGCTTCCAATATTTTGTGGTAGAGCAGGAAAATGGTATCTAGGCACGTCTGGGAAAAGGCGCTTCACAAGAATCAGGTCTTGTTTAGATGCATATATAGTTCAGGTTTTTAAATCTTCCTAGATAGGATGGTACTTGACTTATCGCTGGGCGATTTACAAGAAGAGTTGTCAATGACGTCATCTCCCCTATGTCCTCAATCAAAATCTAAAACTTTGAACGTACAGCCAGAAAGAACAAGAGTTTTAACTAATTTCAACTTATAGAACCTCCATGGAAAGTCCTTCAGCATTTTGCGGTCTTTAAGATTTACCAAGGAAAGTCGTTTAAGATCTCCAATAGACTAGTGAATCGCAGACAAATATTTACAGTCTTTCATAATAAAATACATAAGATTCGGGAGTTTTGAAAAGTCTGGTGATTGTGTTGGGTAATGTGAATGACTAACATTAAGAATCTTCAACTTCCTAAGCAGTTTAGACAAAACCAAAGGAAAACAACTATCAAAATCCAAAAAGAATAAAAGCAGAGTTATGTCATGTAATAAACCAAAAGGAAAAGAAGTAAGAAATTCCACAGGTTGAGCTTAATATACCCTGGAATGCTCCCAAATTTGTACGAGATTGCTGTTCCACAGGTCGATAGAAACCAGGTTTTGTTCATCAGGGCCGGCCCTGTGAGTTTGGAGGCTCAAGGCTAAAAAAATTTTGAGGCCCCAAAACAAATGCTCAAAACATTCCAAAAGGAAACAATACCCCAATTTCAAGCTTCTCTCCTCTCTTTCTCTATTGTTCATTGTTCTACAGCATGTTAAATAGCTCATAAGTCCTAACTTTTCAACAAATCACGATTTAATAATTACATGCTCCAAACCAACAAGAACATCAGAAACACAAAGTAGAGAAGGAAAAAACCAAAATTTCTTCAAAACAGAAAATAAAGAGCTTCAAAGATCTTACTTTTTTGCTTTTTTGGGAGATAAAATCTACTCTTCAATTCCTGAATTCAACTTTTTTTTTTTTCTGATCCTCTCATAGTCTCCTACTCTCCTTCTCCTTCTGGGTTTTCGACTTTTCGTCTTCAGCCACCATTGGGAAATAGAATTACCTTCTAGGATGTCCAATCATTGTCTTCGATTGAGAAAGAGATCCTTCAAAAACTTGAATTAAGCAAGAGAGAGAGAGAGACAGAGAGAGAGAAGAATGAAAACAAAACTACCCATCAAACATGCATAGCTTACAGTAACAGTTAAATCTCAGCTATGGGTAAATTGATCAAACACAAAGTTTAGTAACGAAAGAAACACATCCCACATCACAAAATTGAAGCTTGTGCTTAAACAACCAAAACGCCCTAACCAACATTGCTCAAAGATTTAAACTTTAATCAAAACCCTAGTGTTTTTACAAAACCCAGAACCCGGAATTGAATTAAAAAGAGGCTAACCTCCGAGAGCGAGATTGGAGATCATGAGGACTTGCCGAATGAAATTGAAGCACTTGATGTGGTGCTCGGTTGGTGGCTCCATGCCTCCATCGTCTCTCAGACACAATCTGTTCGACTTCGATACTCCGATGTGGAAGACGCTTAATCCTTTAATTTTTTTTTTTGCAGGCCTACATAAATTTTTTTTTTTAGGCCCCCTAAAGCTTGAGGCCCTAGGCTTGGGCCTGCTTCACCTAGGCTCAGGGCCGGCCCTGTTGTTCATTAAGAAATTCATTACGTATAGTTGATAGAGAGAATCCCCGGCAGCAGAGCCATCTTAACTCTTTGGAAAGATAGCTGTAGTCTCCAATGAGTTCTATATGGTTGAGTTGGAGCAATTTCAGTCTCTGCATGTTTCTAAATGCACTTGTACTTAAACTCTTTTTGTCCGATCTTTGCAAATTTAGAGCGAGTCCTTCAATCCTCTTAGTTCCCTGCAAAAAGAAGGCACTAAATAAGAAAAAGCTTATTTGCATATGAAAGCTGATTTACGACCACAATAATGATGTAGGATGCAAATACTTGTCTTGGTTGGGAAATACTTACAGAAGTATTTTTAGGGACATCAATCCTTGCAGGCACGTTTGCAGCAAGTATATGTGATCTTGTCACTTTAGCGATATCAGAAAACGCATCAGGCATAGAGTCTACTACATTCTGAAGATCGAGAATTCGCCGCACTTCAATTTCGGACTGTGCGGTTCGGAGATCAAGATGAGACAAAGTGGGGACAGACCACGACAATTGATGTCGTTCCTGTTGAAAATTATTGTTCTTATCTCCCCCTAACGAAGGGAAGACTGTCTCATCAAAGTGACAATCCGCAAATCTAGCGGTAAATAGATCGCTTGTCAAGGGTTCTAAGTAGCGGATAATGGTTGGAGAGTCATATCCAACATAAATGCCTAATCGTCTTTGAGGACCCATTTTGGTGCGCTGTGGCGGCGCAATTGGCACATAAACTGTACACCCAAATATGCGTAAGTGTGAGACATCAGGCTCATATCCAGTAACCATCTGGGACGCAAAAAAGGGTTGAGTAGCAGTAGGCCTCAGACAAATGAGCACATCTGCATGCAATATTGCATAGCCCCAATCAGAAACAGGGAGATTGGTGCGCATAACCAATGCTCTAGCGACCATTCGAATTCTTTTAATGGCAGCTTCTGCGAGACCATTTTGGGTGTGAACATGAGGAACAGGGTGTTCAACCTCAATCCCAATGGACATGCAATAGTCATCAAACGTTTTTGATGTAAACTCTCCAGCATTGTCAAGACGAATTGATTTAATGGGATGATCAGGGTGGTGAGCCCTTAATTTAATGATTTGTGCTAGGAGTTTAGCAAATGTAGCATTTCTTGTGGACAATAGCATGACATGTAACCATCGTGTCGATGCATCAACCAACACCATAAAATATCTAAATGGTCCGCAAGTTGGTTGAATAGGTCCACAAATATCACCTTGGATTATTTGTAAGAATGGAATATTTTCTTTAGTGTCCTTTGCATAGGATGGTCTCGATCCTAATTTTGCTAAAGAGCAGGCTTTGCAAAATGAAAGATGGGCTTTAGAAGCAACCAGGGAAGAATCCGGTTGAGCCACGAAGTCACAATGGACTTTAGAAGTAGAAAAGGGAACCAAGGAGGCGTCAATACCACTTTTGGGCCACAGGGGGTAGGCGGCGCCAGCCCTATCTTGGACTGAATTTTGGTTCTGACTTCTTTTCGTTTTGAAAAATGGATGTCCGTGTGAAGTCTTTAGTATACGGATCATCATATCACGACCTGGGTGTTCCAGACGATCATGTCAAACCCTATATGTGTCAGAATCCCATAAGTCATCTCTCATGATATGGTTGGACTCAATGACTCAAATAGTGGTTGCATACAACCCACTAGAGTGACACATAAGTTTATCTAATACTCATTTATGTCCGTAGTCATTAGAGATGATGCAAAGGTACTCTTGTCCATTCTCACAATGTGTTTCCACATGAAAACCATTGGCTCTTATATCTTTAAAACTCAATAGGGTCCTTCCAGCCCTAGGAGCATATAGAGCTTCGGTGACATTAATACTTGTACCATTTGGCAACATAAATTGAGCTGGATCTCGACCATGAATCAATTGTGATGGTCCAACCATCGTAGTCACAGAAGATCGACTAGGCATCATCCATAGAAATAGTTTCCTATGTCGCACTATAGTATGTGTGGTGCCACTATCAACAAGGCATTCCAACTCTCCAGGAAACATACTGACAAATAATAAAGTTCGGAATTAAAACATGTCCATGACATCGAATAATAATACGATACTTTATTAATAAAGATAGCCAATGATTACATCAAAGGTCCCAAAAAGTCTAATCCAAAATAAAATCAAACTAAGACACTCTATCCGTTTGGTAACTCTAATCAAATATGACCAGGAAAGTAGAGAGATGTTGGTGGAGCGAGGCTCGCTTAAGTACCAATTATCTCAATGACTTTCCTAGACATCATATTTTATTAGGTGCGCCACACAAGAAAGAGTTAATACAATTGTCATTTATTGACTAAGGCATATTGCCATTACAAAAATTCTTGAAAAATAAATAGACTAATCTAATCAAAGTCTGCGGCATCCTTATGCACTTCATTGTCAGCTTTGAAGTCCTCTATGGTGAGATGGACGTCTCCACCATTTTCTTCTTCTTCTTCTTCTGCAAGGTACACTTCTTGCTCCCTCAGGTCCTTGTATGCCCTGTATCTTGCAGCTAGTTGCTCGCTTGCCTTGCATTGCTTGAACCAATGCTCACTTGATCCATATCGATGACACACATCATTGTGGTTGCCTTCCTTTAATTGAGGTGCATGTTGTGCATGTTGTGCACGTTGTGGGCGTTCCCTAGGAGGGTTGGTGCCACCACCACGGCCAGGTGACTTGATGCATATGCTCTCGCAAGCGTACGAATCGTTGTCAAGTAAAGGAAGTATTAGAACCTTGATTATCGTACTTCGGGGATTAGGCGTTAGACCTAACCGAGATAATTGGCGCTAGAATAACTAAAAAGCATACAATGAAAAAGTAAAAATAAAAATAAAATAAAGTAAAATAAAATATTCACAAGGCACTAAGTCTCGGCAATGCTTGGCTTAGCTCACACTAAGCCTAATCAAAGTCACTAACTTGTAGCCCAAATGAGTTATGCACAATGGAAGGTAGAATTTTGTTTAGGAGTTTTGAATTGGGAATTAACTAAATTAAATGCAAACTAAAATAAAAGCAAACAACTAATTATCAAGCAAGAAATTAAATTTGGATTTTCAAATTAATGGGAACATGGGAGTGTCGGGTGATTCACACTAACTATCTTGCAAATATCGATGCCAATTTCACAAATGCATGCATTTCCTATATGTGTTAAGTCCCGTATTTAGTACCGGTCAAGGCTACTAAACCAATTATCCTTTCGGTGTATCGATTATGCCGATTAAGGCCACAATCAACTCTCTAACTTAGGCATTACGCCGGTTAAGGCCGCAATATCTAAAATTAGAGGCCTAGAGTGCAAGATGATAGAGACTCAAGCAAGCTTAGCTACAATTAAGCTAGCTAATGGTTACCACACTTAAATCCTAGATGCAACAAGACCAATAAGTTGTCAATTTATCAATCTATTCATCACAGTTGCCCACAACATAATTTCAAAGGGTGACAAAGCCTATAAACATGCTTCTAAGGACCAATACATTAGGATTTAAAGCATACACAATGAAAATTGCATTTATTAAAATTAAAGCATCAATATTTATACAAGATGAGTTAGGGCTTCACAACCCTAACTCCCAAAATTGAACTACTCACAACCCATTATCAAATACATCATCAAATACATAAAAAATTAGGAGAAATGATAGAGGAGAGAGAAAACACAAGTTAAGCTCACAATTTGCTATAAGCAAATATGAACCCAACTTGAAATTAAGCCCCCACTCTTTACCAAGCCAAAATCTCTTTGTGGTGATGAAGCCTTGATGATGTGTAGTGAAAGCCCCTTGAGTTTCCCTTAAAAGAATGAAAATTGGTGATGAAAAGTTAAAATGGGAAGAGAGAGATATGGAGGTGGGTTCTCGGTGAACAAAGAAAAGAAAAGATGGAATTCAAGTTGGGTGGTTGCGGCACTGTTAGAGAAGAGAGAGGATCTGGGGAGTGCGGCTACTATAGGGTTCTCCTCTCTTTAGTGAAATTGGTGGCGGTGGTATATATATGTCATCAAGGAATGGGTGGCTAGATATCTTCATGAGAAAAAGAAAGGCTAGAATGGGGTCAAGAGATTGGAGCTCTTCCAAGAAATGGGCACGTGTCCCCCACAGTTGCTGCTATGCATATTTGGAAATGAAAGGAGCTGGAAGCCATCATAATTAAACCACCATGGCATCACGTGCAGCACATACTGAAGCCTAAAAGAATTTTTAAGCCCATTTAATTAAGCAAAGCATGCAGCACATGATTGACCTTAATTAACCATTGGTTACCATTAGTTAATTAAGACTAATGGTTAATTAAGGTTCCTTTTCTTCAATTTATTTCTTTTCCCCAATTTACTTCCACATTTCTTGACTATGCCGATTAGTGCTTGACCGATGCTCTACTATTTGGTCCTTTCGTCGGAATATTCCAATTTGCCCCAATTTCGCGCTTTCTTATCTCATTTCCGCAACTCCGCTAATTTCTTACACAATAAATAAAAAATAGATTAATTACATAATAATTGACTTGAGGATTAGCTTAATTCTAGTGGCTTAGATATAATTACACGTATATAAATGTTTGTAATCACCAGGGTTGCCACGATCCCCTCTCCCACGTATGGCATTGCCACCACGTGTATCCGGACCAAACTTGCGGTTACCTTCCTGGTTAGGGCGGTTATATGGACCCATACGTCCCTCATATCCCTTATTCTTAGGGTTCCGCTCCTTGCGCCCTTTTTTGGGTGCATTATAACTCGCCTCAAGAACGCTCTTAGTTCCAATGGGCCTTGAATTATAATTCCTCACGAGTATGGGCTAGGAGCTGCGGTGATGAAGAAGATTTTCGGGTTTTCGGTTTTTGGTTTGTTCTTAGGCTAAGGTTAAAGCTCGTGCTGATAACGTGTTGTAGAGAATTGGAAAAATTGTATTGTGTTGTATTCATCTCATCATGACTTTATATAGGGTTACATCATGTATACAAAAGGCAATACATAATAGCTATACTAATCAATCTCAGATTACAAGTATGTCAATCGCATACATTAAGCAATACCTATTGCATGAATATTCATTATCATTTACAACAAAAAAAAAGATTATCATACGAGAAAATGATTTATGTACAGGCGCGTGGAAAAGTCATGAATGCATTTAACTTGCTTACTGCCACAATGAAATGACTGGATTACAGACACTAGAAAATGAAATTAATGAAGCAGTACTATTAGCAGTAGACATGGGATGGTTTTGCATAATTGAGCACAGCTTCTTCACTATTAGTATTATAGATGGGAAGCCTATGCTTGTATTGATTAGGCTGGGAGTACTTACAGATTCATCTATCATTACATCTATTACATCTTCCTGACGCCACAATCTACTACGTCTTTCAGGATGGTTAGGGGATTCTTCACGAACAATTTCTCTGCCCATGTCTCGAAGCAAATGGAGCATCATGAGCTTGTTTTTCTCATTAACAGTTACAAGGCAACGTTGGAGCAGGACACTGATTTCTATTTCTGCAGAAAAACCACAGAACTCCAGTATATGTGTGACATATTCCCTGTTCATTCCAAGGAAGAAACGACATATATGGAGGAATATGTTCCTCTGGCTCTCATTAATTGCATCGAAGCTTATTCTGAGCCTTGACTGAATTTTACAATCAGGAATTTTTTCCAATTTCTTCAGTGTGCTTTCCCATTCTATTACACTCCTTTTAAACAGAAAAGACCCTAAAACTTCAAGAGCAAGTCGTAAACCACCACAGTAAGCAACCACTCTTCTTAAGAGTTCGATATAGTCTTCATCAGGAGAATGATTTTGAAAGGCATGCCAACTGAAGAGCTCAAGAGCTTCTTCTTCATTCATTTATTGAGTGAGATGTATTGTATCCATTTTCAGTAGTTCCAGTAAATGTCGATCTCTTGTTGTTATAATAAGTCTACTTCCTGGACCAAAGGAATCACGCCTTATAGCCAATGCATGCAATTGGTCCTCATGATCTACATCGTCAACAATGATAAGTACCTTTTTGCTTCCAAATTCTCTTATCACATTGATGCCTCTGGAAACATCACTTTCCACTATCTTGGCTGGTTTTAAGACATCAGAAAGAAGTCTTTCTTGCAGAGCAATCTTGCCACTTGAGTCATTTGCTGTTTCCCTAACATCTGCTAGGAAACTTCTATTGTCAAAGTTATGATAAAATTTGTTATAGATTGCTTTGGCAACTGTTGTTTTGCCGATTCCACCCATACCCAAAATTCCAACCATGCGAACATCATCATCTAATCCAACACCTAAACAGTTACATATCTCATCAACACGAGAATCTATTGCAACTGGATAGACAGCTAAATTCATGTATGGGGTGGTCAGCTGTCTGCATATCTCGTCAACAATGTTATCAATAAATTATGCTTCATGCCTGTCAATTAGATTCATAAGCAGAACTAAGAAGTAGAAAGAAATCACCACATTGGTTTAAGCTTAAAGGCGAAAAGAAGGACCAAACTGAAAAGATACCATATGATCGATCAGTAACAGCAGTGTTTTTTTTTTTTTTTTATCAGAGCAAACTTTCATTGATAACCAATGGTCAATACAACCTTCGGGGTTAAGGTGGCCTCACTAAAAACCCTGCTTGATCTGAGCAAGTAAAAAAGAGCACCACCCCCCATATCATCAATTACTACGTTTAGCAAAAATGATATCAGTAAGCCAAGGTGGCCTTGCTTCCTGCCAGAATCTATGTTCGTCAGCCATCAAGGCATGTTTTGCCATCTTGCGTGCAGCAAGATTGCCTTCGATTCTCTATAAACTTTCTTCCACGTGACTGATTCGAATGTTGAAGCCAAGCATTTAATATCGTCCAAGACTCCACCCTCCACACTAAGATCAAGCTCTGTCATATTCAACCCATCAATTACTATGGTGGAATCACTCTCCACTACTAATTTATGCAGACGAGCCTCTCTACACAAAAGTAGTCCATGATAGACATCAAAAGCTTCTATAGCAACAATAGATGGGTTTCCTGGCAGTACCTTGTACCTTGCACACTTCAATTTCCCCTCACCATCTCGTACAACCATGCCTAAACCAACCTTCTTCTTTTCATAGTCTATTGCTGCGTCTGTATTCAACTTCAGATTTGGTGTAGTAGTTGGCCTCCACTTGACCTTCACTCTCTTTTATTTTGCATCATTAATCACGGTCTCATTACTCCTTGGTGCAGCTTGGAAATTGTTTAACCACTCATTTGCATTCCGTAAAATATGCTTACTCTCCTCCACAACTCCTTCATGCTTAAAACTGTTCCTGCTCTTCCAAAGTAACCAACAGATAACACTGAACAATTCAACCTCCTCCTTGGAGGACGTTTTGACCACATGCACAAACAAGTCAATGAAACTAGGTTCTCTCCATTGTTTATAAACTCCGTTTAAAAATGAGAATTTCCAAACCTTCTTAGACCACGGACAGCTCCATAAACAATGAATCGTTGTCTCTGCATCCCTTCCACAACGGCAACAAAGGTTATTGTTTCCGACATGCCTTCTGAACAAATTAGCAGCACAAGGTAGGAAGCCTTTACAAGCACGCCAAAGAAAAAGTTTCACCTTATTAGCAATTCGTAATTTCCACAAAGTGTCCCAAACTTGGTTACCTTCCTTGTTGCTACCATTTCTACAACCCACTGATCCTTCATGCACCCTCTGCAGCTCTGATGCTAACCAACACCCTGACTTCACTGCATACATTCCATCTTTACAATAATACCAAATAATAGAATCATCCCTCCTACCCACAGCAATAGGTATTGACAGAATAGTATCAACCTCATGTGGGAGAAATTTAGACCTTATCAATCTTTCATTCCACCTACCAGGATAAAGCATCAAATCACTAACCTTCAAATTTAAGTTACCAGAAGGGGAAGGGACCGGTCCGAGAGTCCATGGAGTAGGTAACCATTTATCAAACCAAACCCTGATATTATTTCTTGTCCCCACACACCACCTAGTCCCACTGATCAGCAAATCTCTACCCCACATCAAACTACTCCAAATTAAAGAGGCACCTGCTGCATTCCTAGCTCCAGCCCAATTTGTATGCGGGAAATATTTGGCTTGCAGTAGTCTGTGCACAAGGGAATTAGGCTCCATCACTAGACGCTAAACTGTCTTTGCCAAAAGTGCTTGATTAAAAGCTTCAAGATCCCGAAAACCAAGCCCACCTTGACTCTTACTCTTACAAAGTTGCTTCCAGTTACACCAATGCATCCCCTTCTTCCCATCCGCCTTCCCCCACCAGAAATTTGCAACTTTAGATTGAAACGACTTGCAGATACCTTTTGGGAGCCTGAAAACATTCATTGTATATGTCGGAATTACCTGAGCAACGACTTTAACTAACACTAGCTTCCCTGCTTTAGACAAAAATTTACTGTTCCACCCAGTAAGATGAAAATCAAGTCTCTCATTTATTTTTTTGAACATTTATTTTTTACTCCTCCCTGTCACCGTTGGGAGCCTTAGGTACCGTTCATGAAATGGTATTGCAATCCCCTTCTTTCAACCACTCCACCCGAGATCTTTGCCTCCATAAGTCTTCATTATAGCCCACATACTTCTCTAGATATTTTTTAACCTTCTTTCTATGCTCCTAGACAGAGTCCACAGGGTGATCAAAGGGAATACCATCTAACTCCTTTCTTAGCTTATTAATTCTCCTCGGTACATTCCCAATATGTTCCTTATTCCAAGCCATAAGAACATCACCCAAATTCAGTAACTTACTTTCTAGACTAGTCTCCACTTCTTCTGAAGACCAAGCTGCCTTTATAGTCTCCTGACATGTTTCTTCCTCTACCCGCAGCGGCTCAAACATAAATCTCCTCTTCTTCTTTCGAAACTTCTTCAATCCCTCCCCATTAGTATGGAAAATAAGAGCAAGATGGTCAGAGGTGTAACCATCAATATGATACTCATGTAAATTAGGCCATAATAACCGGCTATCCTTATTCACAAACCCCCTATCAAGTCTCTCCCAAGTGTGCCCATTGGGCCACTTGAAAGGTGATCCAGAAAACAAAATTTCTTGCAATCCGCAATCCTCTGTGGCCTCCCTAAACTTTCTTATTTGCACCTCTAGTCTGGCTGCTCCTCCCCTCTTTTCGCTTGCATCCCGAAGTTCGTTGAAATCTCCAAAAATTAACCAAGGTCCATTGACAGTGGTAGCAATCCTTCGAAGCAACTCCCTAGTCACCGAACGAAGTGAAGTTTCCGGATTACCATAAAAACCAGTTATTCTAACTAGAACATTCTCCCACCTTACTACAGCATAATATGAGCTTGAGACGAGCCCAAGATACTCATCTGAACATCTTCTTTCCAACCCAAAGCCAAACCACCACTCTTCCCGTCCTTACCAACACTACCCACCACAAAGCAGTCTTTAAAACCCACCTTAGCACATAACTTTTCCATGCCATGGCTTTCTTCCTCTTCTTTGTCTCCATAAGAAAGAAAAAATCTGGGGATTGCACCTGTAATAGGCGTTGGAGCGCTCGAAAATTGTGGGGGTTCCCCAAACCCCGCACATTCCAGCTCAAAGCGATCATTTCTCGTAATGGGTCCTATCACCGGAACCCATCACGGTTAGTGAAGACGAGACAACCTTTGAAGACACACCATTCTTCGTAGGAGACATAGACACACCTTTCCTGCAGCTCCTACCACCTACAGGAAAGCCCTGTCCACGTCCCAAACCCTTCTTACTAGTCATACATTCAACATCCTGCACCTCAACCACCTTCTTGTTTCCTTTGTTTTTAGAAGTTGAATTAGTAATCAACTCCTTCTGGATGTTTCTAGAAGTACTCTTGCCCACATTCCCATTATTAAGGAGTTTATAATTAACTGTTACACTTCTGGGCCTCCCTCTGGACTTAGCAACTGACCCAGTTGGCCCATTCCGAATACCACTAGGCCCACACTCTTCGTGAGAAAGCGTATCCAAACTCAAATTCTTCTCTATTCCTGCTTGAATACCAACCACTGTCCCCGACATAACCTCCGGTAGAACCATCTCCGAAATCATATGGAGAGAAATCCGAACAGCATCCCTAGAATCACTAGCCATAATTAACCCTCCATATTCACGCACTTTGGGCAAGGAATTCACGCGCTGCCGTTTTGCCTCCGGCTATTTCCCCTCCATCTCTCCCACTCCATCTACATCCATACTAACCTCTTAGATCTGATTCTCTTCAACCCATTCTGCCCGGGAACGCACTGCTCCACTTAGCAAAGGCTTAGGGGCTGTCATCTTCCACTGCGACTTGTCCTTGATGAAGCCAAAAGCCACACCCTTTAACTGGCCATCTGGATCAATGGTGAACACATTCTTCAGTAAAGTTTTCCACCTACCGTACTGCATTTCAGTAATCGTCTCATCTTTAAACCATGGACAGTGAGAGCTCACATGGGAAAGACGTCCACAGTAGAAGCAAAAATAGGGTAGATCTTCATACTCCAAACGCAACTTGGATTCCTCCCCCAACCCCAAGTCCAATTTGATCCATCGTCGTAGTGGCTAGGAGACATCCAACCCAACTCGGATCAGTAGAAAACTTCCCGTACAATCACTTTTCTTATGGGGATCCAATCCAACAAACACCCCCAGAATGCCTCCAATTTTGCGGGCCATCGCCGGTGAAAGAAAGTCCGGTGGAAGTCCCCTAACTCTGATCCAGAAATTTTGCAGTTCCAAAGGAATGGAACTCGGATCTAGTAGTGAGTAGTAACAGGGCATTATATAAAGTCCACGGCTTCCACGCATCACTCTCCTTCGATCAAAATCTGATTTAAAATAAAAGAGAAACCTGTCCGTGCCTTCCCACTCAAAAATGGTCACTTCCTCCCTCGTACGCCAAATCCTCTTCATAGTGCTTTTAAGCGCCTCCTTATTAAACTGCTTATTCGTTAACAACCTACCCACCAACCAGAACTTCTTCAAGGCTAATTGTTCAATATCTTCAATTTTAACAACCTCTAGATCTGGAGCCTCCAAAATGGACAACTTCTGTGCCAGATCCTTCACAACCTGTTCCATTCTGCTAAACAAGTCTGCAACCCGCCTTAACCCCTTGCCAATCAGCCGGATTCCCCCCAACATGAACCGGAATAAAGGCAGAACGAAGTAAATCTATGGTCGTCTAGAAACCCTAGCACAGCACCACCCTTACTCGAGAGAGAAGGGACTTGCTAATTTTTTAGTAACAGTAGTGTTTAAAAAAAAAAAATTAATAATAATAATAAGAGAAGTTTTAAA
>LYNE01005456.1:0-22209 GCA_001662545.1 Rosa x damascena
CTCTGAGCGTGGCTCATTATAGCTAATTATGCTTGCAAATGCACATGTATGTACACCGCTCATGCCTCATGGCAACCCCGACCTTCACGCTCATGCCTTCGTGGCACCTCCGAGCTTCCTGCTCATGAGCTCTAATGCTCACGCCTCCGCGGCACCCGCGAGCTTTCAAGCTCACACCTTAGCGGCACACTCGAGCTTCCTGCTCACGAGCTCTAACGCTCATGCCTCCGCGGCACCCCTGACGCTCATACCTTCGCGGCACCCCCAAGCTTCCTGCTCACGAGCTCTAACGCTCATGCCTTCCCGGTACCCCCGAGCTTTTATGTTCACGCCTTCGCGGCACACCCGAGCTTCCCGCTCAAGAGCTCTAATGCTCACGTGCTTTCACGCTCATGCCTTAGCGGCACCCCCGAGCTTCCTGCTCACGATCTCTAACACTCATGCCTTCCCGGCACCCCCGAGCTTCTCCCTCACAAGCTCTAACGCTCATGCCTTCCCCACACCTCCAAGCTTCGCGCTCTTGCCTTCCTGACACCCCTGAGCTTCTCGCTCTTGCCTTCCCGGCACCCTTGAGCTTCACGCTCTTGCTTTCCCTGTACCCCCGAGCTTCCCACTCACACCTCCGCGGTACACCCAAGTTTCGCACTCTTGCCTTCCCGGCACCCCTGAGCTTCGCGCTCTTGCCTTCCAGGCACCCCTGAGCTTTCATGCTCACGCCTCCATGACACCTCCGAGCTTCCCGGCACCCCCGAGCTTCCTGCTCACGCCTTTATGGCATCCCCGAGCTTCATGCTTATGCCTTCCCGGCATCCCCGAATCCCCGAGCTTTATGCTCACTCCTTCTCAGCATTCTCAAGCTTTACACTCATGTCTCCTTGACATACTACATGTTAATGGAACATTGAATTCTTCTACCATTTGTCATTTGCAACAATCGAATTCTTTTCTCCTTCCATTAACACGAGCAATAACCAAACTAACCCAAATGTGTGCATATTCATCGTTCATGAGTTACAAACTCTTGTCTTCACAACACTCATGCAACTTACACCTCATGGGTGTAACCTCGTCAACTCAACAACATACGTTTTCTTGCTCACATCACATATTTATCATATGCAATTCACATGCTTACTCGTAGTATGCTCACATAACTATATGCATTCTCGAGTTTATACGTCGCAATCAATCATACTCGGCGCCATTCACATATACATCAACATGTATCATACACCTCGTACATTCATATATGCCAATGCATATCAATGCAACTCACATACGTTGCCCAATACAACAAGCATCCTACGTGTACATGTTCCTATATTTGTTTTATAGGTTTAAGAGTCCCTTCTTGCTTAAGGAGTTCGGGGACTTATAGGGGCTTGGCGCCTCTCGGACGTCACTTATGCTTGATGACATCATGTTTATAACTCCCCAACCAAGAAGTCACTCTTACTTGGGGACTTGTATATACCTCCATTAATATCGAGGATTTGTTACATCACCAAACATAAGTAACACCCTCTTAGGGGGCCCACAAGCCATGGTGGGTCCCAACCATGACTTGCATACTGTAGCCTCACATACAACCTACCCCGTGGTAGTTGGAAGCCTCCAAGACCTCGCCGGGAAGCAACCTTCCCGGCCTTGCCAATATGCCTTCACAATAAGCTTTCTAGACTAGAAATGGACTTTGTGTCCCACATTGAAAACCATGTAAAGGAAGGAGCCTCCCTTCCCTATAAAAGGAGAATCCTTCCCACTTATTCCACATCCTATTACATATTTTGTAATCCCTTTGGGCTGCAAGGCCCAAACTCATATAGTGCACCACTTCAAGTGGACGTAGTTTCCCGCTAAGGCGGGAGACGAACCACTATACTTCTTGTGTCTCGCTCTCTCTCTCTCTCTCTCTCTCTCTCTCTCTCTATCTCTCTTTCTCTCTCTCTGTCTCTCTGTCTCTCTGTCTCTCTGTCTCTCTCTCTCTCTCTCTCTCTCTCTCTCTCTTACGTTAATTAGAGCCTTCGGTTTCTAACATTAACATTTTCTGTGTCAGTTGTGACTCACATTCTGACACACATCAACACTGGAATTTCATTGGCGATTCTGATTCTGGTTCCTTCTCTGACTCTAAGGAAAGTCAGGTAATTTTATTTCTTTTGGCTGCTAAATTAGTTGAGCGTAAGTAGCAGAAAGCATTTCTGCAATCATGTTTGCACCTAGTGGTAGCAACACCAATTGGCTATATGTCTTGCATATCTCATCAAGCATCTGCTCATTTAGTTTATTACCTATTACGTACAGGTACATGCTTTCTTAATTTATTAAGTTTACATTTATATCTTGATTACTTCACTAGAGATGGTGTGGTAGCAACAATAGTTAGCTAGAAATGCTTTATTCAACTGCTAGGTAAGTTAGTGTTTACTTACCTTTAGATATCTCAAGTAAAGTGATAAATAGATCTAGTTCATGTGAGCACAGCTTCCATGAACTTTGCATCGTCCGCCATAGCATGTAGAGTCTCAGGCAAAAGGCAAACTTCAAAATCAATACTTCCTTCTTCAGCACCAGGAAACATGTCAGCTTCCCATTCATTTTATTTGCATTTCCGCTTCTCATAGAAAGTGGTCTCCCCCAACCAAAATCATTACCATACACATTGAACCGCGGTGAGCTTCCTGTGAGCAAGCTGTGAACTCTTGTTTGAGCCTTTAAATTTGGAACTCTTGTTTTAGCCCTTAAACTTGGACGTATGATAGGGGCCTTTACCCAGTCCTCTAATTCTCTTATCACATCTTCAGGTGTCATGGAAGCAATCGCTTTGTTGATTTTCAAAGCGGCACATCCTAGTCCGTGTTATAGCAGATCATTTGCAGTGGAGTTGGTAGAAACTCCTTAAAGTGCATTCCCCATGTAAAGATTTGGCAATGGTGGCTTCAATTTTTGCCTCAACCCTATTGCAATCCGGTAAGTAGTCTCTTCGTCGGATTTGACATCACCTCTTCCACGTGTTGTGGCTCTCCAAGATGAGCCATGAGTGCCTGAAGGGACGAGATGTTATTTGTACCCATCTCAGCATTAGCCTTTGCTTTGAGCTGCATAACTTTTTCTTTGGGAAAATGAAACACCCTTTGTAAAATAGTTGAAGAAGGTGTCTGTTGAATAAGTGTCTCCGAGATTTGAATTTGGGAGAACGGTATGAGAACTAGGAGATCAATTAGGCCATCAAGAAAATGACGACCAAAAACAAGAGGACTACTTTGAGAAACTGTATCATCAGAGCTAGAACGAGAGATGTGAGACTAAGTATTATAGAAATGCCAGAAAGAGGTGCCATATGCAACCACATGGTTTATGCTGCAACCTATAAATATGCCATCCGCAAGCTCAGTGATTTGCACTACAAGCAATGGTTTTGAAGAGCCTTCATAGTTCAGAACTGAATTCATAGAAAATAGGTTTTCGATAATCTCACCAGGAATGTAAACAGGGTCAAGAATATCAGCCACTCTAACACCATCATGAGCTGCATGAACAAATTGGGCTCGTGCGCTGTTACAGTTGATGAAAAAGAAAGTGGTGCCATCTTCGTTTTCAATCTGGGATAAGCGACCTGCTAGTGGGTACAAGATATTCAAAGTGCAAGAAAGGGAAACTTTTAGGTGTTGTATCAAGCTCTGGTCTACTTCTTTCTCTGCTAGCTTTGGGAAGAGAAGCCTTTTTTAGATGTACTCAAGTTTAAGGAGTCGAAGATCCCATGGACTTAACTCAACTCTATGAGTTAACTCATCATTCTCACAAGTTGGACAATCGATACTAGTAGAGATTTGCCGAATTTGAGACATGTTGAAGCCTTGGTGGTGATGAATGAATAAGGTGATAGTAAGCTTTACACCATTTTCAATTGGCTCTAGGATGAGCTCAAGAATTAAACAAACACTTGAAATCACAATCAGATGGGCTGGAATGGTGGCCTCATCTAAAATGTATGCCAGTACCTAAAAGTCTAAAACTATTAGGTAGAGAACATGATAGTGAGACAAACCGTATAGAGCTACTTCTGAACACAACATACAAATATTAGCACAAACAAGACGTAATAGAGTTAATTGAAAATGACTGCAGGGAGATTATAAAAAAAAAAGGTTAGAAAAAACAGAAGAAAGAATAGAAATTTAACAAGGCAGTATGCAGGCTTATGATCTACTGGGCTGGGTCGAGCTTCAAACCCCTAAATCAAGCCCGGCCCTCTACCCACTGGGCCAGGGCTTTTGCGGATTTTTATCTATCGGGCCTTGCGGGCCTCTATCGGTCCATTTGACCCACCGGCCAAATGATGAGGTCTACTCATTGTGAAGCCAGTTAATCACATGATCATATTCCAACAAATTTGGCATAGTGGCTTTTCTAAGATGGATGTCCATAGTCTGTACAAGTGAATATAGTTGAAGGAGGGTTAGCTATACTTCACTAGTTTGAAGTTTTGGTTTCTTATGCTTTTGATTTAGGCTTGGTTGTGAAGCTTTGATGTCCTTTTATGGAAATTAATTTTGTTTCCTAGTCATTGTGTAGGGTTTAGGAATGCAAACCGGTTCGAGTATATCAGCCACTCTGGCTCCATCAGCAGCCGAATGGACAAATTGCACTCCTGCGCTGTCACAGCTGATGATGAACCTAGTGGTGTTTTCTTCTTTTTCAATGAAAGCTAGACAACTAGCAAACTAGTAGTATTCAGTGTGAAAGAAAATGAGGCGTTTAGGTGCTGTATCAAGCTCGGTTTTCCTTCTTGATCTACTGGAAGGGGATTTTCTTTTGGATGTAATCAAGTTGGGAGCCATAAAACTAGGAATGTGTTCAAAAGACAACAAGCCATATCACTTATAAATGTAATAGCATTTACAACATTGAGTCAATGAAAAAACTATAAACAGAATCCAGAACTCAAATGTTATGGAGAAGCACCAATAATCAAATTTGAAAAGGCATGGTACAAAGAGCTAGCGAAACAGAAAGTTTGAAGAAAAGTGGCTGATGGTGTCCTAGATATGTATTTCATCAATTTTGGCTCATATTGACACACATTAGTGATGGAATTTCATTGGGAGTTCAAATCCTAGTTCCTTCTCTGACTCTTTAAGGATAGCAAGGTATTATATATGGTTTGACTGCTAAATTAGTTGAGCATAACCATCAGAAGGCCTTTCTACAAACAGTCCATTTACTTTGGTTATATATCCTGCATTTCATTAAACGTACATCGGTTTTTGTTTGTTATTTATTACAGAAAGACTTGCTTAATTACTTAATAAACTTAAGTTTGTTGAAGAATGTTGACTTTTAGTGTGCCTTGTCAAACTAGGTTTAGTTCTATAGTTGTAATAGGAGAGAAGGTTCTAGATTCCTAGTTCTAAGATAATGTACTTTGTAATTCTTATATATCGATGCTCTTATTATCAATAATAGAACACATGATTCTCTCATTAATCTCTCTCATACTCAATATCCTTAACCAAGTTATCAACACGAGTCCTAACCCTGAAACCAAAAACACAAACAAAAAAATTCCTCACAAGTTAGCCTCGCTACTGCAAGCACCTAGCCCGCGCTAGCCTCGCTCATTGCTGGACGCCTGGGCGTCCCTACGCCTACCTACCCCTGCAGCCATCTTGGCCAGACCTGCCGGCTAGCCTTCGGCCAACTCTCGGCCAGCCCAGCCAGCCAAGCAGTACTGGCCATGTCCAGCTCCTGTCTGGCCAGCTTCCAGACCTCTCGGCCAACTTTCAGCTGCTCCCGGCCACATCTCGGCCAGCTCCCAGCCCTTCTCAGCCATGCCTCGGCCACCTCCTTCGACTCTGCTTAGCAACTCCAAAAGATTCAAGGCTTCAAGGTTTCAAGCTTCGATTCAAACAAGTAAGTATTAAGATTAAAGTTCCTGCTTTTTGTCTTTAATTTCTTTTCTTTTTCTTGGGGACTTGCAACCTCTCTTCTTCTAAATCCCACCTTTCTATAACGTGGGTTCAATTCTCTAAAAGCGGAATCGTGGGGATTCACGCTATATACGAACCAAGAGCGTTCATAATCTTAGGAGTAAGAGTGTCTGTAAGCATCGATTTTGACCAGATAAACATCATTGTTTCGGTCTAATCCAAACATTCTTGGAAATCGATTTCTTGGTAGCATAGCTCGGAAATCTTATTATTATTAGTTGTCGTGGAAGCTTTGACTCCGAAACTAATCTATCTCTCTTTCTTTTTCAGGATGTCGAATGATAATACTCAAAAGCTCGACTTTCCTCAGTTGGATGCAACAGGCACAGATTACCATAGCTGGGTACTGATGTTGAGAATAATCTCACCGCCAAAGGGATCTTACCCACAATTAAAGCAGCTGGTTTTGATGCACAATTTGTGCATACTACCATTAAGAGCGCTTAAGCTCTTATCTTGATGCTACGCCACATGGAGAAATCACTCCGACTGGAGTACATGTCAATCAAGGACCTGAGAGAATTGTGGGTTGCGTTAGAAGAGCGTTTCGGAAACATCCAAGATTCCCTCATCCCTGACTTGAAGGTTCAATGGAACAACTTGCACCTCGCTGACTTCAAGTCCGTTTCTGAATATAATTCAGAAGCTCTATGCCTCAAATCCATGTTGAGGTTCTGTGGACAAGAAATCACAGACCAAGAGCTAATTGGGAAAACTCTCTCCACCTTGCTCGTCTAAGCATTTTTGGTATCAAAGCAATATAGAGGTGAAGTCAACGCTGGACGGATCACAAGGTTCCATCAGCTAATTAATGTCATGTATGTAGCTGAGAAGCATGATAACATCCTCATGAAGAATTATAATTCAAGGCCGGTTAGAACTAAGAGCGTACACGAGGCAAATTACAATGCACCCAAATGAGGGCGCAAGGAGCGGAACCCTAAAGTTAAGGGACAAAACGGACGTGTAGGTTCGTACAACCACCCTACAATGCCAAAATGGTGCGGGATCACGTGACAATAAAAGCCAACGTGGGAGAGGGGTCGCCGCCGGCCATGGTAGCAACACCATCGTCCAACAAGGACGCCAAAAATCGCCCACGTGCAAAAGATGCACCTCAATTAAAGGGAGGCAATCAGAACGATGCATGCCATAGATGTGAATCTATTGAACATTGATTCAAGCAATGAAATGCAAGCAACAAGTTGGCTGCACATTACAAGGTATATAGGGACCTGAGACAGCAAGAAGCCTATCTTGCCGCAAAAGAAGATAATGGAGATGACAATGACATCAATCTCACCATACTGGACTTCAAATCTAGAGAAGAAGCGCACAAAGATGCCTCAAATTTGGATTAGAATAGTCCTTTTATTTTCCAAGAATTATGTAATGGCAATTATGCCTTAATCAATAAAATGACATTTTGTTTTAACTCTTTTCAACTAGGCTTATCCAGTTAATTGTGATGTCTAGGAAATGTATGATATGAGAGAACAGTTTTCAAGAGAGCATTGCTCTACCAAAATTTCGCCTTATCTTACTTGGTCACAACCAAATTGGAGTTATCGAACAAATTGAGTGTCTACGATTTGTCTACGTTTGATTTTTATTTTGGATTAGATTTTGGTCAAAAAACTTTGATGTAATCATTGACTATGTTTATTAATAAAGTATCAATTTATTTTTATTGAATGTCTTGGACATATTTTAATTTCGAACATTATTATTTTTCAGTATGTTTCCCGGAGAGGTAGAATGCCTCTTGGGTAGTGCTACAATGCACACTATATTTCAAAATAGGCAATTATTCCTTTAGATGACGCCTACCTCGATCTTCTGTGACTACAATGGCTGTATCATCAAAATTGATTCATGGTAGAGGACCAACCCAATTTCTATTGCCAAATGACACAATTATTAATGTCGACACCGAAGCTCTATATGTTCCTAGGGCTGGAAGAACCCTATTGAGTTTTAAAGATATAAGAGTCAATGGTTTTCATGTGGAAACACATTGTGAGAATGGAAACGAATTCCTTTGCATCACCTCTAATGACTACGGACACAAACGAGTATTAGAGAAACTTATGTGTCGTTCTAGTATGTTGTATGCAACCACTATTCGAATAATTGAATCCAACAATGTTATAAGTGATAATATTTGAGATTCTGACACATATAGGCTTTGGCATGACCGTTTGGGACACCCAGGTCATGATATGATGATCAGTATATTAAAGGCTTCACACGGACATCCATTCTTCAGAATGAAGAGAAGTAAGAATCAAACATTGGTCTACGGAATAGGATTTGCGCCTCAAGGTGCTGTTAACATGCAAGTCTAGCCACTTAGGGC
This sequence comes from Rosa x damascena, assembly GCA_001662545.1. Classification (NCBI taxonomy): domain Eukaryota; kingdom Viridiplantae; phylum Streptophyta; class Magnoliopsida; order Rosales; family Rosaceae; genus Rosa; species Rosa x damascena. The sequence continues at coordinate 8,350 of LYNE01005456.1, forward strand.
CGGCGCCACCTACCCTCTGCGGCAACAACATGGCTTTGACGCCATGGACCCATCTTTGACTCCTCTTGTTACTTCTAAGGTCAATTGTGACTTCATGGCTCAACCAAAATCCTCATTGGTTTCTTCTAAAGCCCATAAAACGTTCTGCAAAGCCTGGTCTTTAGCAAAACTAGGATCGAGACCATCCTACGTAAAGGACACAAAAGAAATATACCATTCTTGCAAAGAATCCAAGGTGATATTCGTGGACCTATTCAACTACCTGGCGAACCATTTAGATATTTTATGGTCTTGGTTGATGCATCGACATGCTAGTCATATGTCATGCTTTTATCCATAAGGAATGTTGCATTTGAAAAACTCCTAGCCCAAATGATTAAGTTAAGGGCTCACCACCCAGATCATCTTATTAAGTCAATACGTCTTGACAATGCTAGGGAATTTATATAATTTTTTTTTAATGGTTATTGCATGTCCATTGGGATTGAAGTTGAACATCCAGTTCCTCATGTTCATACCCAAAATGGTCTCGTAGAAGCTGCCATTAAACGACTACAAATGGTTGCTAGAGCATTGGTTATGCGCACCAATCTCCCTATTTCTGCTTGAGGCTATGCAATATTGCATGCAGCTGTGCTAATTCGTCTAAAGCACACTCCCACTCAACCCTTTTTTGCATCCCAGATGGTGACTGGGCATGAGCCTGATGTCTCACATTTACGCATTTTTGGGTGTGCAGTTTATGTGCCAATTGCGCCGCCACAGCGCACCAAAATGGATCCTCAAATATGATTAGTCATTTATGTTAGATATGACTCTCCAACTATTATCCTCTATTTAGAACCTTTGATAGGCGATCTCTTTACTGCTAGATTTGCGGATTGCCACTTTGATGAGACAGTCTTCCAGTTGTTAAGGGGAGATAAGAATACTAATGTTCAACAGGAACGACAGAAATTGTCATAGTATGTCCCCACTTTATCTCATCTTGATCCCCAAGCTGCACAGTTCGACATTGAAGTGCGAAGAATACTCGATCTTCAGAACGTAGCAGATTCGATGTCTGATGCGTTTTATGATATCGCTAAGGTGACTAGATCACACATACCTGCTGCAAACGTGCCTGCAAGGATTGATGTCCCTAAGGTTAGAGGACATGACGCCATCTCAAGAGAGACTGAGCATGGTGCCAACGTTCACTCCAATGGTGACGTTTTGGCAAGGCCCACGACCCCTGCAAGGAAGCGTGGGAGGCCCAAAGGTTTAATGGATTCTTACCCAAGAAAGAAAGCGAGTTTGGCACAAAATGATTCATTAATCATCAATATAAATAACCCGTCTCATGAAGATATTCCGGATTATGGTTATGTCCAAGAGACATCATTGGGGGACGCTCTAATGTCAGAACCAACTCCAAAGAATAAAGAGATCTCAATGAATTACACTAGTATACATAAGACGATGAATAAGGATTCTATTATCCTTGATGATGCATTTGCATATTCTGTTGCAAAAGGAATTATAGAATATGATGATATTGAACCTCGCTCCGTTGAAGAATGTCAACGAAAAGCGGATTGGCCTAAATGGAAAGATACGATCCAGGTTGAATTGGATTCACTAGCAAAGAGATAGGTATTTGGGCCTATAACGCTGACACCCCCAAGTGTAAAGCCTGTTGGACATGAATGGGTCTTTGTTAGAAAGCGTAATGAGAAAAATGAGGTTGTTAGATATAAAGCCCGCCTTGTGACCCAAGGTTTCTCACAAAGCCCTGGAATCGACTACGAGGAGACATATTCCCCCGTAATAGACATAATAATGTTCCGATGCCTTGTCAGTTTGATAGTTTCTGAAAAAATTGACATGCAGCTTATGGATGTGGTTACTGCATATCTCTATGGGGATCTATATAGATTTATAGATATATATGAAGGTCCCAGATGGACTTAAATTACCAAAATCAAGTGGCTCTAAACCACGGAGCGCTTTTTCTTTAAGAATAAAACGGTCGCTATATGAATTGAAATAATCCGGACGGATGTGTTATAACCATCTAAGTGACTACTTGATTGGGAAGGGATATATTAACAATGAAATATGCCCATGCGTGTTCATTAAAAGACCAAGTTCTAGATTTGCAATTGTAGCAGTTTATGTTGATGACATGAACCAAATTGGAACTCTAGATAAGTTAAAGGAAACTGCAAAATACTTGAAATCCGAATTTGAGATAAAAGATCTTGGAAAAACACGGTTTTGCCTCGGATTAGAATTCAAGCACCGTAGTGATGAGATTTTGATCCATCAGTCAACATATCCTTAGAAATTACTAAGGCACTTTAATGAAGATAAAGTAAAGCTTGTGAGTACTCCATGATTGGTCGTAGTCTTGAGCCCGAAAAAGATCCGTTTCGTCCAAAGGATGAGGATGAAGAATTAGTAGAGGCTGAAGTGCCCTATTTAAGTGCAATAGGTGCATTATTGTACTTAGCTTAATGCACAAGATCGGACATCTCATTTGTAGTGAACTTGTTACCTAGACATAGCTCTGCGCCAACATGCTGCCATCAGACTGTTATAAAGACAATCTTTCGTTACTTAAAAGGTACAATTGATATGGGCTTGTTTTATCCTTATAGAGAGAAAAGGAATGACGGAAGTATGAGATCAGACCTCATTGGCCAAGATGGCGCCGTCCAAAGTATCATGGCAGGCAAGTTGTTGGCACCGGCGCCACCGCCGTCCATGGTGGTCGGCGTCCTCCTCCTCCCCTCCATCAAAATGCAAGTGATGTTTTGATGGGTTTTGCTGATGCATGGTATCTCTTTGACCTTCACAAAGGTCGCTCCCAAACGGGTTATGTCTTTACCATGGAAAGCACTGCGATATCTTGTAGGTCTACAAAATAGACCCTTGTTGCTACTTCCTTAAATCATGCAGAGATTATTGCCCTACATGAAGCTGTGCGTGAATGCATATGGCTAAGGTTTGTAATTAGACATATTCAAGGAAATTGTGGTTTGAAGTTTACCACAGATGAACCTACTTGCATTTATGAGGATAATGCAGCTTGTATTGAACAAATGAAGTTAGGATTCATCAAGGGCGACAACACCAAGCACATATCGCCTAAGTTCTTTTATAATCAGTAACAACAAACACTTCTAAGATTGAAGTGAATCAAATCCGATCAGAGGATAATGTAGCGGACTTATTTACTAAGTCGTTATCTAAATCCATCTTCGAGAAACATGATGCAAGTATCGGATTGTGGAACTTATCTGAACTCCCAAAATTGAAGTAATCAGGGGGAGTTGTCGACATTAGGGGGAGGTATGATGTCAACATATTCGATCTCGAAGAGTGAATGACGTGTTGTATTCTTTTTCTCCTCCTCGAAGTTGTTTTTGTCCCATAGGGTTTTTCACTCAAGCAAGGTTTTTAATGAGGCAACATTTGAAAGCATTATCACCAAATTTGAGCGGCACAAGGGGAAGTGTTGAAGAATGTTGACTTTTAGTGTGTCTTGTCAAACTAGATTTAGTTCTGTAGTTGTAATAGGAGAGAAGGTTCTAAATTCCTAGTTCTAATTGGAATAGGTTTTGTGATAAGATGATATACTTTGTAATCCCTATATATAGGGCTCTTATTATCAATAATAGAACACACGATTCTCTCATCAATCTCTCTCGTACTCAATATTAACAAAGTTTACATTTCTTGATCAATTAATTAACTAGAGATGGTGGGAGCAATAGTAATTAGCTAGACATGCTTGATTGATCAGCTAGTTACGGTAGTGCTTACTTGTCCTTGGATACATCATGTAAGGTGATTAATAGAGTTCATGTGAGCACAGCTTCCATGAACTCTACATCATCTGCCATAGCATACAGAGTCTCAAGCAAAAGGCAAACTTCAAAATCAATACTAGAAGCGCATTCCCCATGTAATGATCTGGCAATGGTGGCTTCAATTTTTGCCTCACACCTACTACAACCTGATAAGTAGACTCTTCGTCGGGTTTAAGATCATGTCTTCCACGTGTGTGCATAGCAAAAGATGAGCCAGGAGTGCCTGAAGGGATGATATGTTATTTGTATCCAGCTATCCATCTCAGCATTAGCCTTTGCTTTGATCTGTGCAATTTTTTCTCAAGAAACTTTATCACCAACGCCAGAGTATTTCAGACCAATTAAGTATTAAAGAAATACCAGAAAGAGGTACCATCCACAACCACATGGTTTATGCTGCAACCGATAAAGATGGCATCAGCAAGCTCAGTGAATTGCACTGAAAGCAATGGTTTCAAAATGCCTTCATAGCTTAGAACTGAATTCATAGCAAAGAGGTTTTCGAAAATCTCATCAGGAATGTAAATAGGGTCAAGGATATCAGCCACTCTGATACCATCATGAGCTGCATGAACAAATTGGGCTCCTGCGCCGTTACAGTTGATGAAAAAGCGAGTGGTGCCATCTTCGTTTCCAATCTGGGATAAGCCACCTGCTGGTGGGTACAAGATATTCAAAGTGCGAGAAAGGGAGACTTGGGAGTTAATTGTATCAAGCTGTGGTCTACTTCTTTCTCTGCTGGCTTTTAGAAGAGAAGTCCTTTTGGATGTACTCAAGTTTAAGGAGTCGAAGATCCCATGGACTTTATGAGTTAACTCATCATTTTCATAAGTTGGATAGATCGACGATATTAGTAGAGATTTGCCGAATTGACATGTTGAAGCCTTGGTGGTGAATAACGAATACGGTAATAGAAAGCTTAATTTACACAATTTTCAATTGTCTCTAGGATGAGCTCAAGAATTAAACAAACAATTAAAATCATAATCAGATGTGTTGGCATGCATGGTGGCCTCATCTAATATATATGTATGCCATTACCGTAAAACATTGGGTGGAGAACATATGATAGAGTAAGACAAACCGTAGACGGCTACTTCTGAACACAATATACTTGAAATACCAACACAAAAGAGACATGGAACTCGATTAATGAAATGAATTGAAAATGACTGCAGGGAGATATTAAAAAAAAGTTAGAGATGACAGAAGAAAGAATAGAAATTTAACTAGGCGGTATTCAGGCTTCTGATCTGCTGTAGCATTTTTTTGTTTGACTAAACCTCCTCCTTGAACAATTCTCCCAGATCTTTATCAGAGGCAACTAGGAAAACCAATTCTATGTCAAACAAAAAAAAATTAAATTCAACTGCTAGAGAATAATTGAAACCCAAAATATTATTCATTTGGCATATATGGTTGAATTCGTGCATATATTATCCATCCACAGTGTATTAGTAGCATTACCAATCATCTAACATGCTGCATTCTAGGCTTTCTAGCTTCACAATCAACAGGTGCAGAGAAACTGAGTTACATATATATATATATATATATATATATATATATATATATGCGGAGAGGTTCCAAAGAGGACGTCCGCACTGTTGCTAAAGTGCGGACGTCGACGCAGCAGCCTCGATCAAGCTTTGACCGCGCAACGCCGCTTGCCGGAGGGAGGTCAAGGGTAGGACGGACCGGTCTGCAGTAGGGTGGAGTCGCCAGAGACGAGATTGCAGCTCTGCCCAGAAAGTTGCAGTTGTAGGTCGAGTCGCTGCCCAGAACTTGCAACCTTGACCTCCTTCGACCTCGATCACTGCCCAGAACCGTCTGGGATGCCTCCAGCCTCCGTCCACCAAGCCTCGAGCAGCCGTCGCTGCCTGGAACGCCGCTGCTTCGCCGTCCGCAACTCAGAAAAAGTGCGGACGTTGCTGCTCCGGCCTCAATCGAGCTGCGACGGCGTGGCGCGGCTTGCCGGAGGGAGGCCAGGGGTCGTGCGGAGGGGTCTGCAGTTGGGTGGAGTTGCCGGCGACGGGTTTTGCGGTGCTGCACAGAACCTGCAGTTGCAGGTGAGGTGGCTGCCCAGAAGCCATCGCCATCAAGCCCGACCTCCTTCGACCTCGAACGGTGCCCAGTACGGTCCGAGACACCTTCGGCCTCCCTCCTGCAAGCCCCGGGTCGTCGTCGCCGCCTGCTGCGTCGACGTCCGCACTTTAGTGACAGTGCGGACGTCCGCTCTTGATCGGGCCTATATATATACATATATTTTGAACGCAAGGGGTGTCAGTCCATTATAGTAAAGTAGGAAACATTACAAATATGACTCACCTGAACTCCGGGCAACGACAGAAGATAGCCATGAAAGAATAATCTAAAGCAAGTCCTAGACTACTCAAATATAATGTAACCATAGGATTAAGCTCCAATGATTCAAGTAGCCTTAACACTACTAGGGAAGACTCTGAACGCAGCCAAGACCCTTCCCTAATTTTATTCATGTTCCCAAAGAAGAACCCTACACAAAGGGGGCTTTTCGGGGCTCAATGAACAGGTAAAAAATAAAAATAAAAACTCGAGGCCCAAAAGACCAATACTGAACTAATCTACGAGCCCAAGCAACAACAAGCCCATGATCCAGATCAAGCCCTTGATCCACTTCAACCATACTTAACAGGACCCGCCTCGGATTTCACCTTGAAAATCCAAAGTGGCCCTGCGGTGCTCACATCAGAAGAAATTCTACCAAAAATTTGGCGGAACTCCCTCTAAAAGTGGACTACCCAAAAACCTGTAGAGTGACATTTACACTTCTAAAATAATCCACCCTTATTCTTCTAGAGCCACCCTACTCCCTATATCACAATATCTCCCATTTCACAAACAATTCTGAACTTAAGAATATTAATCTCATAGGTTATCAGAGCAATCTAATGTATAGGCATACAAGAGAATAGAATATAAGATAAGGGACCGATACTTTTATAATGCGGAAGCTATGACAGCTATGCCTCAACCCCAAGTATGCTCGACCTCAAGCTAAACTGGCCTGCAAACTGGGCATTTAAAACCGAAGGGCCCAAAGGAAAACATTTAAAAATTGTTAGAGTGAGTGGACGAACAATAAGTAATTTTGAATGAATAAGTAAAACTTAATGTTTTCCCAAGTTATTCTCTAAAACCTCGCATGCAGTAACAATCTTGGAAATACTTTTAATCATCACCTTTACTGCAATCTCTTAAAATCTCATCCTCAATCCTTTTTAAAACATTCTTTTCAAGAGGTTCGTTTGATGACTAGGAAGGACTGCTGTTTAGTCATCTCATGCTATCTGGGAGGGACTGCCACCCAGATGATGCATCGGAAGGCACTGCCAACCGGAATGGGAGGCGGTGGATAGAAGAGACTGCCAACTAACCACAGGTAGTTAGAAGGGACTGCCAACTAACTACCTCATGTCATCTGGAAGGGACTGCCAACCAGGTGACGCATCAGAAGGGACTGCCAACCGGGATGTAGTCTGGAAGGGACTGCCAACCAAACTATTACCTAGAAGAGACTGCTCACTAGGTAATGCGTGCATGCGCTGACTGATAGCCTCCTCAATAAACTGGAAACAACCTCTTTCAATTACTTGCTTTCGGAAAGAAACTCGATATTACTTCAATAAATCATTAATAATTCACCAAAAGCATAACTCAGGATTATCTCGCTAACTCAAACCTCAATATCTTAATAAATCCTCGAGAGCATAAATCAAATACTCTGTAAATCAATAAATGCTTTCGGAAAGAAATCTCAATCTAACTTCAAGGCTGATAAGTGCGGAGCTCAAAGCTCAATAAATCTCGATAATTCAATCATGCTCAAATATTCGATGAAACATTCGTACTCGTGAATCCTCATAAAAACCAATATTCGAAATCAATAATTCTCATAATATTTTCTTAATCAGTCACTTCCCGAAAATCATTTCCCAACTCAATAACTCATAAATAAATAGCTTGAAAAATCTATTGAAAGCCCTCGGGAAGGAAATCCACTAAAAATCTCGTAACTCATAGAGCATAATAAATCTCAAGAAATCAAGCTCATAAAATCATAACACTCAATAATTCAAATAATAAATTAAACCTCAATCGGAAAATAATAAAATACTGCATGCACATTTAATTTAAAATAAATGTCCACTCACAGTACTGGTTGGCGACCATGTAAACGAGTTCCTTCGTCAAGCGGTAGCTCGATATATAGTCTTGTACACAAGTACAGTTCCATAAACGACAATTCGAATAAATAATTACAAACCTAAACGAAACCCGAAAATCCCTATCTCCATTACTTCTCAAATTCCACCCAAATCACACCCATAACACCAATTCCTCGATTTACATATTCCACAACGAAAACGAGGGAAATCTGACGGCCGGGTTTCCCACAATTCAATCACAAAACTCCGAACTTCGGAAAATCACAAACAATTCCAAACTCCTCCAAAATTCACCAAACTTCACATACAAGCTCTACAACATTTATAGGATTTAATGGGCTAAAAACTAGAATCAAAACACTGCCCTACACATTGCAGCCGCCGCCACCAGCTCCGATGGCCACCAAACTTTGGTAGCAGCACCTACTCAATAGACCCAACAACTTTCTCAACTGAGACAAAGTCAGAAAATGAGGAGAAGTACCTCAACAATTAAGGAGAAGGTTGAACCCGAATTATGAATAGTAACCTCAAACTTCAAACCGTCGATTCATCCTCCACACTGCAAATCGTGGCTCAAGGCTAGGGGCAAAATGATCCTTGGCAAAAACCGAACCTTTGACACCTGTTTGGTGGCCGGAGACGGCCGAAATCGGAAGAAAATGCTGGAAATGCCGAACTGCTACAGTAATGTTCTTCGCTTCGATTCATCGTCTATGGTGAATGATAGGGTGCAAGGCATATATGGATAGAAACCTTGTTTCAAGACGAAGAGATGGACACTAATTTCATGGCCATAGGTGGCCGGACGAGGCGAGGGTAACGCCGGGAAGTTACATCGGCGAGAGAGGAAGAAAGCTGAAAATTTTCGGGGCTTTCCCGAAATGGAAAGTCCAAATTTCTATTTATAGACATGAATTCCACAAAATTACAAAACTGCCACTAAATTAAAACCCTTATAACTTCTTCGTTACAACTCCGATTTTTACGTACCACATATGCACGCACTCGGTTTAACGTGCTCTACAACTTTCATGAAAAACATTTTCTCAAATTTTGACCCGATCAAAAAGTCAACTTTTAGGGCCACTAAAAGTACTAAAACGATAGTAAAAATGAAAGAAAAGATTGTTCACCGTCCAAGTGACTAGTAAACATGTGAATTTAGGTTCAAAACGTCACAATACTGACGTCAGTGGCCGTACCTCCCGATGTCGTCGAAACCCTAGAGAAGCTCACAAGGCCTCCAGACCACCTCAGTTGCTTCAAACCCGAGCCTACGCCCTAAATCTCAGCGCCAAGGCCACCAATAATGGTCGTGCCACCTAGCTCCACCTCGTCAGCTACAAGAGGTACGACCTCAGTGCTAGCCACCACTGCTGTACCACAAGAATTGTCCGAATCTCTCCAACCCGTAGTCCTGGACACCACGCCTGATTCGACGCCACCAAGCCCTTCGTCGAACCAGTCAAAAGCATAGCCGGAAAGACATCCAGATCATCTGTCTACTGGCGTAAACGGTCGAGAGTTCCAATTCCACAGGGGATCGATCCTTGCCTCCACAACCGCTAGGAGAGAAGGAGGAAGAGAAAAGAAGATTAGCCGTGGCTGCCGTCACAAAGCCCACCACCGCCATCCGAACAAAAGATGAGGGTTAAGGCAAAGATGAGATAGAGGAGACGAGTCATCTTTTTTTAGTTATATTTCTTATAGATTGGTCAATCAATATATACTTCAAATGCTCACTAAATGAGTAAATGGATTATCAAGCAATATCTTGTATTGGCAAACTTTAATTTACAGTGCATTATTTAAGCAATTAATAAGAAAAAGTGACTTATGTCGCTAGAGCAATTAGTGATGGGGTTGAAATTCAAAGCCCCTTTTGAATGTAATCAAATTGGATGAATCTCAGATCCGATTAATCCCATGGTGTTGTAGAGAATTGGAATTGTGTTTATTATTGATAATAGAAGCCCTTTATATAGGGAGTTACAAGGTACACAAAAGGTAATAGAATCTGAATACAATTGAATACCTAGAACGTTTTCCTATTACAACTCTAAACCCTAGTTTGAAGAAGCACACATGATGTCGACATCCTTCAACACTCCCACTTGTGCCGCTCAAACTTGGTGATGACGCTTTGATCGTTGCCTCACTAAAAACCTTGCCAGGTAACAAAAACCCTGTGGGACAAAAATAACCATGGTCGAAGGACAAAAAGAGCACAACACGTCCTTCACTCTTCGAGATCGAACATGTAGACATCATACCTCCCCTTGATGTCAATATCTCCCCCTGATTGCAACAATCATGGGAGTTCGGATAACTTTCTTAATCCGATGCTCTTCACATGTTTCTCGAAGGCGGATTTTGGTAACGACTTAGTAAATAAGTCCACTACATTATCCTCTGATCGGATTTGATTCACTTCAATATTTAGAAGTGCTTGTTGTTGCTTATTGTAAAAGAATTTAGGCGATATATGCTTGGTGTTGTTGCCCTTGATGAAACCTAATTTCATTTTCTCAATACAAGCTGCATTATCTTCATAAATGCATGTAGGTTCATCTGTGGTAGACTTCAAACCACAAGTTCCTCGAATGTGTCTAATTACAGACCTTAGCCATATGCATTCTCGCACGGCTTCATGTAGAGCAATAATCTCTGCATGATTTGAGGAAGTAGCAACAAGGGTCTGCTTTGTAGACCTCCAAGATATCGCAGTGCTTCCCATGGTAAAGACATAACCCGTTTGGGAGCGACCTTTGTGAAGGTCAAAGAGATACCCTGCATCAACAAAACCCATCAAGACATCGTTGTCATTTTGATGGAGGGCAGGAGGAGCACGGAAGGTGGCGTTTTGCCTTGTGGGGTCTGATCCCATACTTCTGTTATTTCCTCTCTCTCTGTAGGGATAAAACAAGCCCATATCAATCGTACCTCTCAAGTATCGAAAGATTGTCTTTACACCAATCCAATGGCGGCGCGTTGGCGCATAACTGTGTCAAGCTAACAAGTTCACTACGAATGAGATATCTGGTCTTGTGCATTGAGCTAAGTACAATAATGTGCCTATTGCACTTAGATAGGGCACTTCAGCCTCTAATAAGCCTCCGTCCTCATCCCTTGGATGAAACGGATCTTTTCCGAGCTCAAGACTACGGCCGATCATGGGAGTACTCACAGGCTTCGCTTTATCTACATTAAAGTGCCTTAGTAATTTTTGAGTATATGCTGACTGATGGATCATAATCCCATCACTACGAAGCTCGAGTTCTAGTTCGAGGCAAAACTGTGTTTTCCCAAGATCTTTCATCTCAAATTCGGATTTCAAGTATTTAGCAGTTTCCTTTAACTCATCTAGAGTTCCAATTAGGTTCATGTCATCGACATAAGCTGCTACAATTGCAAATCCGGAACTTGTCCTTTATATAAACACGCATGGGCATATTTCATTGTTGACATATCCCTTCCCAATCAAGTAGTCACTTAGACAATTATACCACATCCGTCTGGATTGTTTTAATCCATATAGTGAGCGTCTCAATCTTATTGAAAAAGCACTCCGTGGTTTAGAGCCACTTGATTTGGGTAATTGAAATCCATCTGGAACTTTCATATATATCTCTGAATCTAGATCCCCATAGAGATATGCTGTAACCACATCCATAAGCTGCATGTCAAGTTTTTTGGAAACTACCAAACTGACAAGGTAGCGGAATGTTATAACATCCATTACGGGAGAGTATGTCTCCTCGTAGTTGATTCCAGGGCATTGTGAGAAACCTTGCGCCACGAGGCGGGCTTTGTATCTAACAACCTCATTTTTCTCATTACACTTTCTAACAAAGACCCATTTATGGCCAACAGGCTTTATACTTGGGGGTGTCAGCATTTTAGGCCCAAATACCTGTCTCTTTGTTAGTGAATCCAATTCAACCTGGATCGCATCTTTCCATTTAGATCAATCTGATCTTCGTTGACATTCTTTAACGGAGCGAGGTTCGATATCATCGTATTCTATAATTCCTTGAGTAATAGAATATGCAGACACATCATCAAGGATAATAGAATCTCGATTCAACGTCTCATGTACACTAGTGTAATTCATGGAGATCTCCCTATTCTCTGGAATTGGTTCTAACATTGGAACGTCCCCCGATGATGTCTCTTGGACATAACCATAATCCGGAATATCTTCATGAGACGGATTATTTATATCGATGATTAATGGATCCTTTTGTGCCAAACTCGCTTTCTATCTCGGGCGAAAATCTATCGAACCTTTGGGTCTCCCACGTTTCCTTGTTGGGAGCCCGGCCTGAGCCACATTGCCATCACCATTAGTGGCGGCGGCACCATGCCCGATACTCCTAGGGGTGGCGCCATGTCCATGATTTTTAGGGACATCAATCATTGCAGGCACGTTTGCAGCAGGTATATGTGATCTTGTCACTTTAGCGATATTAGAAAACGCATCAGGCATAGAGTCTGCTACATTTTGTGGATCGAGAATTCTCTGCACTTCAATTTCGGACTGTGCGGTTCGGGGATCAAGATGAGACAAAGTGGGGACAGACCACGACAATTCCTGTCGTTCCTGTTGAACATTATTTTTTTTATCTCCCCCTAACGATAGGAAGACTGTCTCATCAAAGTGATAATCATCAATCTAGCGATAAATAAATCACTTGTCAAGGGTTCTAAGTAGCGGATAATGGTTGGAGAGTTATATCCAACATAAATGCCTAATCGTCTTTGAGGACCCATTTTGGTGCGTTGTGACGGCGCAATTGGCACATAAACTGCACACCCAAATATGCGTAAGTGTAGACATCAAGCTCATATATAGTAACCATCTGGGATGCAGAGAAGGGTTGAGTGGCAGTAGGCCTCAGACGAATGAGCACAGCTGCATGCAATATTGCATAGCCCCAAGAAAAAACAGGGAGACTGGTGGACATAACCAATACTCTAGCGACCATTTGGAGTCGTTTAATGGAAGCTTCTGCGAGACCATTTTGGGTGTGAACATGAGGAACAGGGTGTTCAACCTCAATCCCAATGGACATGCAATAATCATCAAACGTTTTTTGTGTAAACTCTCCAGCATTGTCAAGACGAATTGACTTAATGGGATGATCAGGGTGGTGAGCCCTTAATTTAATGATTTGTGCTAGGAGTTTAGCAAATGTAGAATTTCTTGTGGACAAGAGCATGACATGTGACCAGCATGTCAATGCATCAACCAACACCATAAAATATCTAAATGGTCCGCAAGTTGATTGAATAGGTCCACAAATATCACCTTGGATTCTTTGCAAGAATGAAATATTGTCCTTAGTGTCCTTTGCATAGGATGATCTCGATCCTAATTTTGCTAAAGAGCAGGCTTTACAAAACGAAAGATGGGCTTTAGAAGCAACCAGGGAAGAATCTGGTTGAGTCATGAAGTCACAATTGACTTTAGAAGTAGAAAAAGGAACCAAGGAGGCATTGGTGGGGTCAATACCACTTTTGGGCCGCAGGGGGTAGGCGGGGCCAGCCCTACCTTAGACCGAATTTCAGTTCTGACTTCTTTTCGTTTTGAAAAATGGATGTCCGTGTGAAGTCTTTAATATACGGATCATCATATCACGACCTGGATGTCCCAAACGGTCATGCCAAAGCTTATATGTGTCGGAATCCCATAAGTCATCTCTCATGATATGGTTGGATTCAATAATTCGAATAGTGGTTGCATACAACCCACTAGAGCGACACATAAGTTTCTCTAATACTCGTTTATG
>LYNE01005458.1:18127-28550 GCA_001662545.1 Rosa x damascena
AGGCACTGCAACCACACTTAGTGGAGGTGTGGTTGAGGCCGTGGCTCCCCAAAGGAAGAGGGGGAGGCCACTTGGTTCGATTGACACTCACCCAAGGAAGAAGAGAGTGAGAAGGCACAAACCGATCCATTAATCATCAATGTAGAGAATCCCTCTCATGAGATTGTCTTTGATTACAGTTATGTCCATGAATCAATATTGGAGGACGCTCCGATGTTTGAAATGATTCCAGAGAATAAAGAAATCTCAAAGGATTATGAGAGTGCGTATGTGTTGATAGAAAGATCTTCCATACACATTGATGATATATACTGTTGCTCAAGGAATCACAGAGCACGATGATATCGAACCACGCTTTGTTGCAAAATGTCAACAAAGAGCAGATTGGCCTAAATGGAAAGAATCAATCCAGGCAGAATTAGATTCTCTGACAAAGAGACAGGTATCTGGTCAGGTAGTGCTAACCCCACCAAGTGTAAAGCCTGTAGGACATAAATGAGTCTTTGTCAAAAAGCGTAATGAGAAGAATGAAGTCCTAAGATACAAGGCTCGCCTTGTGGCACAAGGTTTCTCACAACTCCCTGGAATTGACTACGAGGAGACATACTCTCCCGTAATGGACGTTATAACGTTCCGCTACTTAGTTAGCTTAGTAGTTTCCGAATGACTGGAAATGCAACTCATGGATGTGATTACTGCATATCTCTATGGGGATCTAAATTCAGAGATATATATGAAAGTGCCTGATGGTCTTACATTACCCAAGTCAAGTGACTCTAAACCATGGAGTGTGTTTGTAATTAGGTTAAAACGCTCACTTTACGGATTGAAATAATCCGAGCGGATGTGGTATACCCGTCTAAGTGACTACTTTATTAGGAAGGGATATAAGAACGATGAAGTATGCCCCTGCGTATTCATAAAGTTAAGAAAACAAGTTCCAGATTTGCAATTATAGCTGTATATGTCAATGATATGAACATAATAGGTACTCTTGATGAAATAAGAGAAACCGCGAGCTACTTGAAATCCGAATTTGAGATGAAGGATCTTGGAAAAACTCGATTCTATATAGGCCTTGAACTAGAACACCGAGTTTGTGGAATACTAATCCACCAGTCTGCGTATGTCCAAAAGTCAGGCAATTTAACATGGACAAAGCGCATCCTGCTAGCACTCCCATGATCAGTCGAAGCTTGGATGTGAAGAAATATCCATTTCGTCCAAAGGAAGATGACGAAGAGGTGTTGGGAACTGAAATTCCCTATCTAAGTGCAATAGGTGCAACTTAGCCCAATGTACTTGACCAGACATTGCATTCTCAGTGAACTTGTTAGCTAGATTTAGCTCAGCGCCAACGCAACGTCACTGGAATGGTATCAAGAACATTTTCGATACCTAAAAGGAACCTTTGACTTGTGACTGTTCTTTCCCTACAGAGAGACGAGAGGGACCGTAGATGGAACTGCAATCCCTAAAGGAAATATTGATGGCGCAACCGCCACTCACTACACTAAAACGCCAAATGACATTTTGGTCGGTTTTGCTGATGCTGGATACGTCTCTGACCCACATAAAGATCTTTCCCAAAATGGTTATGTATTTACCAATGGGAACACAGCGATATCTTGGAGATCAACCAAGCAAACCCTTGTGGTTACCTCCTCGAACCACTCAGAGATCATTGTTCTACATGAGGCGGTTCATGAGTGTGTATGGTTAAGAACTATCATTGCATATATTCGAGGAACTAGTGGTTTGAGTTCTACCACTGAAGAGCCTACTTGCATTTATGAACACAATGCAGCTTGCATCGAACAGATGAAGCTAGGTTATATTAAGGGTGATAACAAAAAACACATATCACCAAAGTTGTTCTACAATCAGCAACAACAGGCTCTCCTCAAGATTCAAGTGAATCAAGTAAGGTCTGAGGAGAATGTGGCAGATTTATTCACCAAATTATTGCCCCAGGCCACATTTGAGAAACATGTGAAAAACATAGGAATGCGAAGTCTTTCCAAACTCCCTTGATTAATGCAAGTATCAGGGGGGAGGTGTAGACGTCAGGAGGAGTTTAACACACACATGTCAGCCTCAAATGTAAAAGGTGCGTTGTGCTCTTTTCCTTCGACCAAGGTGTATTTTTTGTCCCACAGGGTTTTTATTGTTGTTTGGCAAGGTTTTTAGTGAGGCAACAACTTATGCACCATTTCGTCTGACTTGGCACAAGGGGGAGTGTAAAAGGAACACTACTAGGATAAAGTTCATAGACATCAGTCCACAACTGATGTTAAAAAAAAAAATCCAGTGTCTCAGTGGGCGATGTTAAAGATCGCCAAAATTAAGACATCGGTTCATAACTGATGTCTAGTTTGCAACGAGACATCGTTTTAAGGTTCAAAATTGATGTAAAAACGTTAATGTGATCACCATTTTGGTGTGTTTAACTATTGTCAAACCTTCATATTTTGACATTAGATGCTTAATGAAATATAGGTCTAACAACACAGTTATCCATTTTAACATCGTTATTGATTTAGAAACGATGTCTGATAATATATTAGACATCAGTTCCATTTAATTTTGGTTTGTGGTTCATGAGCTTTTCACGTGTTTGCTACATAATATTCCACTAGACATTCAATCTACATTCTGTAGTATAGTTTGAACTGATATAATTACTCATTTTAACATCGGTTCCTAAAGAAAAACGATGTCCAATGCTATGTGGGACATCGGTTCCTTTGTCTATATCGATGTCCATAGTAATGCTAGACATCGGTTTTTGTTTTCAAACTGATGTACATTCTCTTTTCTGACATCAGTTTTTTTTAGTAACTGATGTATATTCTCTTTCTTGACATCGGTTTTTGATTTTGAACTGATGTATTTTCTCTTTTCTGACATCAGTTCTTCTTCAGTAACTGATGAATTTTTTCTTTCTTGACATCGATTTTTGTTTTCAAACTAATGTATTTTCTTTTTTCTGACATCAATTCTTCTTCAGTAACTGATGTATTTTTTCTTTCTTAACATCAGTCTGCAAATTCAAACTTATGTAATATCTCTTTCTTGACATCAATTTTATCATTTTAAAGCAAGTACTTGGTACTAGAAAGCGAATCCATGCACAAATAACAACATGAAATTCAAATGCAGGAAAAATATTAAGAAATTGCATTAATTTCTATCCAAAATTAGAGCTGTTAATAAATGTTTTAACAAAAACATCTAGCGAACTACTTAAGCTCCTCAAGAACCCCAACCTAGCTAATATCGCTGCCAACTCCTCCAAGCATCAAACACATCAAGAACATCACCTGGAAACACAACAAACTAATAATGAGATTAACTCAGTAAGTAAACTAGAATGTGCCAAATATATGTCCATTTCTCAGAACGTAGTTTGATATGAATGACATTAATGAGACTAACTTAACATGTAGTAATATAAATAGAAAAATACTTGAAAGAAATATGTCAAGTAAATATATAATTTTTTTTAACTGTAATTAAATAGATAGAAAGGGAAAGGGAAAGGGAAAGGGAAAGAGAAAGGCACATCATTGAGGAAAATATTAGCAACTAAAAAGATCTAAATTTTAAATGGCAAACTTGATCATTAATAGAAAGACCAGATCATGTAAACTTGAAGTCAGGTTGTTCAACCATTTATGAAATAAACAGAAGGGAAATACAATTAACAAAAATAAATATGGTTTAGTAAAATCAAACAGCCACAAAAAGTATAATCTTATACAGAATGCAGAATTCAATAAGAAGAACATGTTACTGATCTTAGATACATGTTAAGATCATTTTTGTCTCATTTAAAAAAAATAAATATGGAGCACCAGTAGTTTATGTACTCTAAACTACTCTATATTGATCTGCATATAAATTCCAGAAGAAAACAACTTGTAGCTTTCATAACAAATTATAATGCGCTAATCACAATTCATTGTTTTGCTATAAGTCTATAGAGATATATATAGCATGACTCATGAAAAATAATAATAAAAAAAAATTCTAAACCAAAAAAAGAAAAAGAAAAATTCACGATGTGGCAAAAATTGAAAACCCATCTGCAAAACTCTTGGACCCTGGGATTATGGTCCAAGAGTTTCCAAGACTGTGATGAAGTTCTGCAAAACTAGAAAAGAATAAAATTCTGCAGTAAAATGAGTATACCTTTCATCATTCAAAGAGATTCCAAGACTGTGATGAAGTAAGGCCACAAAATATGCTGAAGAGAAGCGATACTGCAGCAAAGCTTCTTCATCAAATGCTTGATATCTCTTCTTTCACTTAGACCAATCCTCTTCACAGATTAGAAAGAAATGCCCTTGGGCCCAAACCAAAGAACTAAGTAAGCAGTTAAAAAGGAGGGCGTAAAAAACATAATATTAACTGCATCTGTTGAGTTAGTGTATACATTCTTAACAGATAAAAAAAAAAAATCATTGTTACCTCCCCCAAAGAACATTAGATCAAAATTGCTAAAACTTAATACTTAATAAATTGATGATGCTGAAGCATGGAGAGGACAAAACCTTGAATGTGTGAAAGAAATTTTCTGTAGCCAGAAACTTCCCCTAAAGCTTTGGTGTGAAAGTTGATCCTATACTGCAGGGTTGCTAGAAAGATTTTTCTGATACCAAGCAAAGAGATAATCATTGTCACAACAAAGCGAAAAGGAAATCTATTGCACACAAATATGGCAGTACAGTGAAGGAAATCTATTGCGACATGAAGCTCAGTTTTAAGTCCATAATGGTCAAGAGTTCCGAGCAGCCTTTCTAAGATCTTCTCTTCAGTTTCATCAGTTCCATCATGTTGTATACGATTTCGGAGAGAGCCGAAGAGGAACTCCCACAGAAAATGTGGCTTTCAACCTTGCTCCCTTGATTACAGTACATACATCAATTATAAGTTTTTTTTTTTTTCGTTTTACTTCACAGATTCAAACTATGAACAAACAATGAATTGATCAAACTGGGTTCAGTTTTATTCGACTTTTCCTCATAACCCACATAGAAGTTGAAGACTTTGGAGTTGAACATACCTGAAATTGAACTCAATTACTTGGGTGTTTACGTCATTCAATCAATCTACATAAAAGAAAATAAAAATGAAAAACAATGCATTTGGTTAATGAAAGGATTCAACAAATATAAGTGTAAGAGGCCTCGAATTGAAAAGTGCTTACAATCCTATCCTATCCTGTTCTGAATTCTTATTGAGGAACTTCCTGGGCATAACCAAAGCAATTTCTTTTTGCAACTCTACAATCCGGGGTCTTGAATCAGAAATCGAACCCAGAAATTTTCCAGCTTTGCTGTTCGTCTGAAAACCCAGAAAATCAAGGAGATGTTCATGAGAGATAGATTGATTGAAATCATGGAGATGTTCAAAGTCAAAACCTAGAAAATCAAGGAGATGTTCATGAGAGATAGATCGATTGAAGATGTTCAAATCATGGAGATGTTCAAAATCAAAACCCAGACAACTTCTTACCTACTTACAGTCGAGGAGAGCGAAGAGAGAGCCTGAGAGGGGGAGGCCCACGGAGAGAGAAAGGAGAACAGCGAACGCAGCTTCGGCCTCGACTGGACCGGAGAGACGGAGGAGGGCGGTCGGAGGTGGAGAAGGAGGAAGAGGAGATCAGTTGCTGGATGGGTACTGTCGCGGTGGTTAGGTTTGGGAATGAAAACAATATGAGTCGTGGGAAATTTGACCAAGTGTTGGGAGGGAGTGAAAATTTAGCTCCCCGCTTACAAAATTTTACACTTAACACTTTTCGCGTTTTATTTTTTTTAATTTTGGATGAAAAGTATAGACATCGGTCAAATATAAGAAACGATGTTAATTGTATGAATAGAAATCAAATTTTTAAGAACTGATGTTAAAAAAATAATTTACATCGGGTGAAATCTTAACTGATTTAAAAGACATGATGTCTATTAACATTATTCTAGTAGTGAAAAAACATATTGTGTGCCTTCGTCAAAGCAACTGACGGAGAGGGAATCAAGAAATCAGTGATTACCATCAATCAGCGCAATTACTGATCAATAAACATTTAGTATCATTAGTGTAATCGATATTTCAGTTGTAATTCTATCCCTATATAAAGGAACTATGAATTGAAATGAGTAGACCAATTCCAATCTCAATTTTACTTCAACAGAATGGGATTATTATTTCCTTTATTGGACTTTGCCAAAAATCCTTGATATCACTGTTGTGCAATATTCATTTCCTAAATAGATTATTATTTTTGTTGTGCCAATTCTGCGTAGGCATGTGCCTAGCTTGACATGCGTGGGGATGCCTCGTCATTGACATGGCCCTTCAGACAACAAAAGAGAAATATTAGTTGTTGTCTGAGATTCATAACACACAACAGTTATAATTCTTTCTTGTTGTCTGAGATGAATAACACACAACAGCTAAAATCTTTTATTTGTTGTCCGAGATACATAACACACAACAGTTGTGATAATTTCTTTGTTGTCTGAGATAAACAACAGAGATAATTTTATTTTTGTTGTGTGTTATGAATCTCAGACAACATAATTTTGTTCTCTTTTGTTGTTGGTTGTTAGTTCACACAACAACTATATTTGGTTAGCTGTGATGTGAATATTGTAATCAAATTGACTAATAGCCAATGACTGTTGTAAGAAAAGCCTTAATTTTAAACTCTTTTACAATCATACAACACATTGGTTTGTATTGTGTTGTATGACTAAATATTAGATAGTAATTATCACATAGACAGTACTGTAATTCATATCATTCAATTACCATTTTTCAAACATCCATACATTCAAGTAACTAGATAATGTACCAAACAAGAAAGCATTTCTAGCTAGCTACACATGAATCAAAAGCTGATATAATATCTTTTCACTTCAACAAAACCTTCATATGCCATTTTATCAAGCATCTTGTGCACTATATTCTTATTTGCATCCTCTCCAAACTTGTTGTGAAGCTTCACAAGTTAGCACATACTAGAGCAGAAGAAGGAATGTTCCCATTTGTTTGTCGTGTTGAGTAGAACGAATCTGAATGGTGCGTCTGGGATTTGGATATTAGAGTGTGAAGAACCCTTTCCTCTATATCTACATCTTCACCATTCAAAATCCTGCACAAGGTTCCATCACTTATTAGATACTGAATTACCAATACAAGTCATAATAATTCCATGTCCACAAACATAGATAAGTTAGAAAGTTAGACTGATGATTGTATAAGCTAAGACAGAGACATATATTTGAACATTATACAAATATTTAATTAAAGAGACAAAGAAACAAATAATAATCCACCAATGAGACTAAGTAGCTTAAATGACAAAGCAAACCTGATAGCTCTAGCAAACTTTAGGAATAACTCCCCACTTGGCTTCCACCACTTATAAACATTTGATTGCAACATAGTTCATAAGATTAAAAGGAGAGCATCATCTCGTTGAGAGGTGAAACACATGCTAGATATACAAGGAAAGTATAACTCAACCACTGAAGAACTAATAAACATTATGGCACCCCTTTAATGAACACAAGTGGCCAAGCAGAAATTGCAACAAACTGCTCTTAATAGTTGTGTAACTATTGACATCCATACACGTTAGACCAGTAAAGCAAAATGAAGAAATGCAAAACAGCTATAATACAACTGCAACAAGAATTGAAACCAATAACTCTATAGGTATACCATGAAAAATCAGATAATAAGAAGGTGATACCTAACCAAAGCAGAAAACTGAAACCAGGGGATAGCCATTCTCCATGGCTATGTGAACAAATCCTCTTCTCGTCTTAAGGAATACTTTCTACTAAGTATGCAAAAGATGAGCATTAGACCTGTGAGCATTTATGTATAAGAAAAGTAAATAAAAATAGAGGTCAAAGCAAGAAAGAAACAGAGAGTAACTAACAGAACCTGACCCTAGTTTCACCCTGAAACCGAATACGAGTATGTGGGATCCACCTTAGGTGAAATTTTACAAAAAAATCGGCAGAACCTCCCCTAAAATGGACCAACCCAAAGTTTACAAAAACCTGGACATGAACAAAACTAAACTCACAACCACAAATACATTCCCAATATTTACATTCCAGGTATAAATTACATTATGAAAATAACTCCACCTTAAAACCATCAAAGCATTCAAGTTCTCAAGTACTAACAATTCCCTAAATTGAACTGGTTATCAGAGCAATTCTACATAATTAAGTTGATATCATACAAAGGTAGGTTAAGTGATAACCTACGATCAAAACGGAAGCGCTGAATCCTAAGCCTCAAGTTCCTGGACGCGACCTCAGAAAATTTGAAATCTAGGCATTTAGAAAATCAAAGGGCCCAAGGGAAAACATTTAAAAACGTTAGAGTGAGTGGACGAAAATAAAGTAGTTTACGAAACTAACTGAATGGATGCTTTCCCATTTCTCGTCATTTAAATCCGGCATGCAGTGAGGTTTGTAAAACATTTCTAAACGCGTTCCTTTTGAAATCAATCTTTCCATGAAAATGTTCGATGACTAGAGAGGGCTGCTATCTAGTCATCTAATGCCATCTGGGGAGAACTGCTGCCCAGATTACGCATCGGACGAGGCTGCCGATTGGAAATTAGGAGGCGGTGGTTAGAGGGGACTGCCGACTAACCACAGTTAGTTAGAGGGGACTGCCGACTAACTAACTCAGGCCATCTAGAGGGGCCTACCGATCGAAATATAGTCTGGAGGGGACTACCGACTAGGTAAGGTACGCATGCGCTGAAAAGTAGCCTCCTTGTCAACACATTCCTTTTAAAACTCTTTTCTTTCAACAAAAATCACATTTAAACAATTAATTATTTTCAATTTATAATTTAATTCCAAGCATGAAAATCCAACTGCATGCATCATATTATTTAAAACAAAGGTCCACTCACAGGTGAGCCTCGCCGCTAATCCTGTTGCTTGCCAGTGTTCTCCTCGCTTGAGGGCTCAGTACGTCACGTATAATTGGCAGCAGATAAATATCTGTAATAAGGGAATAATTAAAACTCAAAAAATTCATTCCCTCGAAAATTTAATAACTCGTTACTCATCAATTCCTCTAAAGAAAAATCGACTCTTCAATTTAGGATTTACAAATCTAGAATTCGGAATTCTTAATGATTTCAGCGTCCTCGAATTATCTTTAACCTTCACAAGTACTCTTTCAACATCTCAACCGATTTAATTTCGATTTCTCAACCATAATTATAACCACTAAATTATAAAATAAATTCCCTTCCAAAATTCTAAATTCTCACTTGATTTTGTTGATACACATTCACTTCTCCGACTTCTGTTGGGGACATCATTGAGTATAAAATAAGTGCAATTTTGGTGTATGATGTCTCCTACTCCCAAGATTAGGAGGTCAAGTTTTAGTCAAGGGAAAAAGTAAGAGTTTCGTACCCAAGGGATTGAGTAACTCTACCCTAGCTAGACTATAGCGAAAATAAACCTAGAAAACACATGTAAAGTCTACCTTTTTACAAGTTCACAACCTTAGCCCTTTGGAAGCTAAAGATCATGACTTCATGAAGATGGTATTAACAATTGTGGTAGTGAGCAGCTTGGTTGATTTTAATTTGGATAAAGAAAATTAAATGCATAAAATAAAATAAACAAATAAAAGTGTAGAGACTAAATCAATGAGAAGAATAGAGACTTAGGCATCGCACCTAACCTTACTCATGCACAAAATGTAACCCATATTTAATGTAACAACTTGCTTTGATAAATTTCCCCTTAGTGCTTTGATGAATTGAAGCTACCAAGAAACCAACTAGTCATGCAATTTAACAATCTCTTCCAAAGCAAAGCTAAATTACACAACCTTTGTACCGTTCAAATCTTCCGGATTCTAAATGGCCTATGGTGCGGTGAGCCTAAATTCTTCCGGAACCTAAACTCACAACATCATGCTTTAATTTCAAGGTAAGAAATTCAAGCAACTTAGTTCTTCCCGTAGGAATACGCTAAGCCACTACCTATTTAGCTACACATGCTCATGGAATCAAGAGTTTATCAAGTTCATGTTTCTGATTCATTAATTTCCTAAAGCATGCTTGTAGGTGATAAATCTATAAACACACTTAGGATACATGAAAGTATAGTAGCCAAAAGATTCAAAACATGCATAAACATCAAACCACACGAAAATTTACATCATTTGCACATAAGTTCCCTAGGACAAGCCCTACCCTCAAATCCAACTACTCATAACACATGTTATTACAAATACAAGCTATGAATATCAAATTAAAGAGAGAATGAGAGAAAAAGAGAAGAAATACCCAACCTTCCACCTAGCTCTCTGACAGGACCCGCCCCGGATTTCACCCTGAAATCCGAAGAGGCCCTGCGGGGCC
>LYNE01005460.1:8262-19509 GCA_001662545.1 Rosa x damascena
CGATAAAAGTCAGCACCTATCTTTAGTTTTCCAAACTCATTACACAACAAACATAGTATGAACACGCCAATTTCATGTGCTTTCAACTCAAATTTCAGATTACTTAAGGAGATACTTAAAATATTCAACAAATTTTCAGCATCTAAGTTTCTAGAAATCAGATTGTGGATTTCAACATTTAAAAACCATAGTTTGTGTTCAACGATGATTCAACTTCAGTCCAAAGCACTATTTAAAAACCCAGAACACACAAATCGATTTGCTTTCTTCTCTTTTGTTTATTAAACTAGCACAACGAAACCCATTTTAATATCTTCCTCAGTCAAACCATATACCTCAATGAAACCCAGAATAGAGACAAACTCATTTTCAACTTTTGTGCAAAGTGCGTTTACATATGATATGAAACCAAATTGAAGTCGTCAAACTAATAAAAATGCATACCTTGATTTTGTGGGAAATATAATTAATATTGTTGATATCAATTGGTGAGTCCACGTGCCAAAATATAGACAATTCATTTAGAGTCGATAATTGAAACATGCATTAATATAACATTATAACAAAATGATCAAATCTATTGTAGTCTAATTGGTTAAAATATTTGGCTCTCACCCAAAAAGACCCAGGTTCAAGTCCCCGCAACGGAAAGCTATTTTGTTATATTTTTTCACAAGGGAAAACGAAATAATCATATGAGTTAGATATAAGTCATTAATAAAATCATATAAATGTCAATGAATATAATCATTGTGCATATAAATATTATTATGACAAAAATAATCGGTAACAAATAATGGTCATTAAATATAATGATCACACATATAACAGAAATTTATATAAACATAATCAATGTACATAATTAAATGTAATTATTATACGTCATCAAATGTAATCAAGTAGTCAAACATAATATCTTTTTCATAGGGTTAAACCTGGTTTCTCGAAGCGAGGGTAGAGGTCGGAAACCTAGGTTTCCTTGATCTGATCGGTGTCATACGGCCATGGACGTACTGTTCTGGAATTGTCGAGGGATTTGTAATCCTTCTACATGGCGTGCTTTGAAGATTCTGATTTCACAGCACAAACCAAAACTGGTTTTCCTAATAGAAACCAAAATCAGAGATGAAGCGGAGTTTGATAGACTACGATGTAACCTAGGGTTTGCTCATGCGGAGGGGGTGATGAGTGTTGGACAAGCAGAGGGTCTGGGACTTTTTTGGAATGATGATCTGCGAGTTTCAGTCCGACAGCCATCTACCTCCCGGTTTATTGATGTGGTGATGGACGAGGGTGTAGGGTTTGAACGTTGGCGATTCACGGGGTTTTACAGTAACCCTAATGCGGCAGACCGCCAGGAATCCTGGGATCTTTTGAAGGCTTTGAGTGATGAGGATAGCCTGCCATGGGTTGTACTGGGTGACTTTAATGAGATTTTGCTGGCGTCGAAAAAGTTGGACGGTAGACCAAGGTCGGAGAATCAGATGAGAGGTTTCCGAGATGCATTGGGGTATGCGAACCTGGTCGACCTGAGGTTTTATGGGGTGCCCATATACATGGAGTGATTCAGAGACAAAAGTTAAGCTGGATAGGGTGGTGGCTATGGAAGCTTGGTCGGACGCTTTCGCTCATTCTCAGTTGTGACATTTGCCTCATAGAAAAGAGGATCATATACTGATTTTGCTCTCTATTAGTTCAGTCATGATTAGTCAGAGGATGAGTCACCATAGATTCAAGTTTGAATCATTACGGCTGCATCGTGAGGGTTGTCATGAGATAGTTCATCAACAATGGGGCAGACTGATCAGTGGGCAGCCAATGTTCCTTGTTTCGAAGAAGATAGAGCGGACTAGTATTGCGTTGGATGAGTGGCAACGTAGTGTCTTCAAGGACCGGCAGAAGGCAATTATGGACACAGGGTACGACTAGAAGCTATATTGCTTGTGTTCCTTACCCCGGCTTTGTTGATAGAGAAGGGAGAATTAATGGAACAATTGGAGAGACTGCTGTCGGAAGAGGAACTATATTGGAGTCAGCGTGCCAAAGCTTCTTGGCTTAAGGAAGGGAACCGTAACATAGGTTTCTTTCATCGGAAGGCTTCTAATAGGAATTTGAAAAACTTCATAAGAGGGCTATACGATGAGGTAGGGGTTTGAAAAGAGGATGAAGAGGGTATGAAATCTGTGGTGGTCAATTATTTTGAACAAATGTCTAAAGCAGGTACTCTTGATATGAAGGCTTTAGAGGAAACGTTGCAGGCTATTTCCCCTTTGTTAATGGAGGAGATGAATATTTCCTTGTGTTCCCAGTATAGTTGTGAGGACGTGAAGGAGGCGTTTTTTCAAATGTACCCTATGAAGTCACCTGAACCGGATGGAATGCCACCGCTATTTTTCCAACACTATTGGGAGAGTATAGGCGCGGATATTACTACTGCTGTTCATAATTTTTTGCAGACGGGTCAGTTGCTTAAACAAATTAACTTTACGTATATTTTTTTGATTCCTAAGGTCGACTCCCCTGAGACAATGGCAGATTTGCATCCCATTGCATTGTGTAATGTTATCTACAAGTTGTGTTCGAAAGTTATTGCCAACAGATTGAAAGTCATTTTGCCTCAGATAATCTCGCCATTTCAGAGTGCGTTCATTCCCGGCATACTCATTACTGACAATACTTTGGTGGCTAATGAGTTAGCACATTTTATTCATAATAATTGAGCAGGTGAGGAATTCATGGCCTCAAAATTGGATTTGAGTAAAGCCTATGACAATTTGGAATGGGGGTTTTTACAAAACGTTTTGGAGCGATTAGGTTTTACTCATGGTTGGGTGCAGATGATTATGCAGTGTGTTTCCTCTTTTAGGTATTTTTTTCTTATCTGGGGTAAACCTAGAGGATATGTGGTACCTTCACGAGGGTGGCGTTAGGGGGATCCGTTATCACCATATTTGTTTCTTCTTGGAGCTGAAGGTTTGTCTGCTTTGTTGAAAAAGAAAGCTCATCAAGGTGTGCTACCAGGTATTGCTATTTGTGATGGACCTCCAATGCTAAATCATCTTCTTTTTGCTGATGATAGTTTGTTATATGCGACGGGTAATTTACAAGCTTGTCATGAGATTAGTAATGTCTTGAGGGTGTATGGTAGAGCGTTTGGTCAAAAGGTGAATTTTCAGAAGATTTCTGTTACATTTAGTAAGAATGTCAGCACGGATCAACCGAATATGCTTGCAGCTCATTTGGGGGTCACAATAGTAGTCCCATGAGAAATATCTTGGGCTACCTACATATGTTGGGCGGAACAAAACTCATACCTTTCAATATATTTAGGAGAGATTGGATCAGAAACTTCAAACATGGCACGGTCGGTTGCTTAGTGGGGCGGATAAGGACATTCTTACCAGAGTGGTGGCCCAATATTTGCCTACATACGCTATGAGTTGCTTCCAATTAACAAAGAATTTCTGTGATGACCTTCAGCAGAGGTGTGCTAGATTTTGGTGGGGGAGTAATAATGAGCTGCGGAAGATTCATTGGAAGTCTTGGCAATTGCTTTGTCGTCCAATGGAGGAAGGAGGATTGGGGTTCCGTGATTTATATGCTTTTAATAGAGCCATGCTAGCTAAACAAGGTTGGAGAATTATTCAGTTTCCGGATTCTCTGATTGCCAAGATGTATAAAGCGAGGTACTTTCCAAATTCTTCTTTTTGGGAGGCGGAACACCATCCATCCCCTTCTTTCTCTTGGAGTAGTATTTTTGATGCTAGAGATGTTCTGGTCAAAGGGGCTCGTTGGCAAGTTGGAGATGGGGCTAATATTTTGTTATCCGATCCATGGGTACCTAGAGTGGTGCCATTTCGTTTAGTACCAGTTCATGGGGGTTGGAATGAGGTATGGAGAGTAAGCAATTTATTAATTAATGAAGGTAGGTGGAATGAAGTGTTGGTGCATCAGGTTTGCCATATTGATGATATTCCGTTTATTTTATCTATTCCCTTGAGTAATTGTAGGGTGAAAGATCGTTGGGCGTGGCATTTTGATCCCAAAGGTTTGTTTTTGGTCAAGAGTGCTTATAGACTCTTAATGGAGGAGGAGATAGTGTAGGAGGTATCTATGCAGATGCAAGAGTTCTGGAAGAAACTTTGGTCTACTAATATTCCAAGTACGGCTAGAATCTTTCTATGGTAGGTGTTGAATAATTGCTTACCAACTATAGCTAGATTGATTGAGAAACAGGTCCCTTTGGAGGCATGTTCTTGTACTCTATGTAGAATAGGGGAAGAAACAATTGAACATATTTGCCGACTTTGTCCATATGTGAAGGGAGTTTTGGATGTTGTATCTGGTGTAGTACGGGTTGCTTACTCTTTTGATGCTATGCAGCTAAATTTTACGGATTGGTTAGTGCATTGTGCTTCTAATTTATCTCCTAAATTATGGGCAACTCTTGTGTTTAGTTTGTGGGGCATCTGGAGGGAGAGAAATAATAGGGTATGGGATAATAAGAGTCTGAAGGTGAATCATGTAGTGGTGCAGTTGGCGGTGAGGTTTCAAGAGTACCAGAAGTATCATGGCAAGGGGCTCTGGGGGAGGTAATAGACTTGTAGTCCCTTGAAAACCTCCGAGTGCAGGTTGGGTTAAGATTAACATTGATGGTGCATTTCATAAAAATACCAGTTTGGGGGGAATTGGTGTTATTATCCGTGATAATATGAGGAACTGTTTGGGAGGTCATTATGCTCCAGTTACTAATGTCTCTTCTCCGGAACAGGTTGAGGCTTTAGCTGGGAGGGAGGTTGTCTCAATTGCTCTGTGTATGATGAATGACCTTCCATCTTCAGTAGATGCTGAGTTCTTATTTCACTCATGCTTATCGTCAAGCCAATGTTATGACTCATACTTTAGCTAGTTTTGATTGTTCTTCTTCTAGTTCTTTATTTTGGGGCCTAGAGCCTCCAGATTGTATTGTTGATGTACTTTCTAAGGAGTTTACCTCCCAATTAATCTGAGTTGACAGTTTCTCTCAAAAAAAAAAGTAGTCAAACATAATCATATAAGGTAATCAATGTAATTAATATGAACATAAAAAAAAAATTCCTTTATTCAACTCCAGATTGAGAAAACATACCTAAGGAAAAAACTGGATGAGAAAAGGAAATTGACGAAACAAAATTAAGGGAGACTGAAAAAAAAATGCCAAAACATAGGCTGAAAATTTAATCGGTGCCAAAAACACTGCCGCTGATCATGTCGTCAGCATGTTGTCCATTGTCCACAAAAAAATCAGAGACGTTGAGTTTTCTATCTTCACTGACAAGTTCTCCACAAAATTTTAATTTGGAGGTCATCTGATGCATAGCGAAATTGAAATCAGTGGCGGAGCTGAAGTCTTGAAGGCGCAAATGTGTCCATTCATATCATGCTCTAGGTAGAACAATGGTATTAGTGAACAAATCGATCAGCCAATGCTTGAAAAAGCTCAAGCGGGTCTTTCACCGTAAGGTATTTATCTTTTAGGCACTTGTCAAGATGTGACGCAACAAAATCATAACCTTGGTGCGACCTTGTACAGATGACTTATTGTCAACTTTGATGGAATTTCCAAGATAAGGTGAATTTCGGCATCAAGAACACAGCTCAAATAGTTCTTGCCAGAAATTTCAAGAAGATCAAAATCCAATTTTGTCAAATGCGTCATCTTTCTACAAAGAAAAAAGATGCGATATATTAGGATCTATAAGTATTAGAACAATATGTTCTATGAAAAATGATAGAAAAATCATATACGAAACAAAGGTTTCGAAGTGTTCATAAATATGAATAATGGATCCCATAGGGAAAACACGAGAAGAACATTCGTGTGATGTCTAAAGATTCTAAGACTACTCGATTAGCGGACTTGAGTCTTGACTATTGGAACATGCAATTCTCAAATCCGCATATGAAATATAAATTTTCAATAATTATATATAATATATCTGCAAATTACATGATTGGATAAAAAAATGATGTTCATATGTAATAGGAACAAAGATGATAAACATGAAACACATATATCTGTTATTCGTTAATATAAGATATCTATGTTATATATGAATCAATTCGTTGAGAATGGGAGAAAAACTCATAGATCATTAGCCTTGGTCATAAGCAACTATGTTGCACCATAAGGCTTGCAGATTATCGTGGAGTTTAAAGAAGAAGAAGAAAAGTAAGACCAAATGCGTGCTGATAACGTGTTATAAGCTACAGAATAAGAGAGAGATAGAAAAGAGAAACAGAATATGGAGGAGGTAAATGTGTGTTTCATTCTCATTAGACCCCTTTATATAAGAGTAGTGTTTACATCATAAGGACAAAAGTAATGAGTATTTACAGTGGACAACCACACATATATAATATTTATAACATTGATAAAATTTTCTAAATGTCTGATTTTTCCTACAAGTTTTCCCCATCAGTTTACATAATCTATAGATTTTCCAATAAAGATTTTTTTTTTCATTTGAAATTTTTTTTTGGCTAAAAACTAAAAGTGGTTGGTTAATAATGTATAGAAATTTTAAATACACACCCCTAACTACTTAATACACATCCCTATTATTTTATATTTCAAATTAGATTTTATAGGTAGTTTAAATAAAATAAAATAAAAACCCTAAGGCCGCCGCTCTCTGAACGCTGCCCCTAAGCCGTGAGTTTTCCGGCACCAATGTTGCAAGGAAATATCCTTGTGTGGAACTGTCAAGGAATCGTCATTTTTGAAACCCAACTAGCCCTCCTTGATATAGTGAAGGCGAGGAAACCATGTCTCATTTTTCTCTCAGAAACCCTAGCTAAGAAAGGGTTAATTGATTCCTTGCGAGGTAGGTTAGGCTTCAATGCTGGTTTTTGTGTGTCACATGAAGATGAAGGCCAAGGGCTAGCGTTTTTCTGGAATGATGAGACTCATGTTGATCTCCAAACCTACTCTGCCAATCACATCGATGCAATCATTTGTAAACCAGGTACGGAGCAATGGAG
Source organism: Rosa x damascena (assembly GCA_001662545.1). Taxonomy (NCBI): domain Eukaryota; kingdom Viridiplantae; phylum Streptophyta; class Magnoliopsida; order Rosales; family Rosaceae; genus Rosa; species Rosa x damascena. Next base: position 15,286 of record LYNE01005460.1, read on the forward strand.
GTTTACTGGGATTTATGGAGTAGCTGCTCGAGGAGGCCGGGATCATACTTGGCAGTTGATAAAAACCCTAGCCAATCAAGCCATCTCTCTTCCATGGATTATGGCTGGTGATTTTAACGAAATTATGTGTCAGGAGGACAAATCAGGAGGACCACCTAGGGCGGCTACTGCGATGTTAAAGTTTCGACGTACGATGGCTCAATGCAACTTGCTCGACATGGGCTTTATTGGCAGCAAATACACTTGGTATAATAGGTTTACTAAGGAGAGACTGGACAGGGGATTTCACTCCCCTCAATGGAGACAACGCTTCCCTTTAAGCAGAGTTATTGTTCTAGAACCATCAGACTCGGATCATTGCCCTCTCTTAATTGAGGTCCGAGGAAATCAAGTCCAGCCTAAACGAACTGTCCGCCGCTTCCGTTTTGAAGAATGCTGGTGGGGGAGGCCGGAATGTGATCACATTATCCGACAACAGTGGTCGTGCCCAACAACAAGGAATGCATTACAGCAGTTAAGTCATAAGATTGAAGCAACGGGACAGAATTTAATGCAATGGCATGTCACGGATTTTGACCAGCATAAAATAGAGATGAGAATTATACAGGAAAAGCTTCGTGATCTTATGGGACTCCCTCATTCTCCGGAGCTTTATGACGAACAAAAAACTCTGCATGTTAAGTACAACCGGTTACTCACGAATCAGGAAAAATATTGGAGACAACGTTCCCGAGCAATCTGGTTAAAAGATGGCGATCGCAATTCTGCTTTTTTTTCACAGGAAAGCTAGCAACATGAAAAGTCGAAACACCATAAAAGGCTTAACAGATGCTCATGGTGAGTGGAGAACTGAACCACAGGTAATTGAATATTTGCTGCATACGTATTTCCAAAATGTTTTTACTACTGAGGGCAGTGATCATGATGCTATGTTAGAAGTGATGGAAGCTGTGCCGTGTAGGGTTGATGACAACATGAATGCAGCATTATTGCAAAACTACTCTGATGATGAAATTAAAAAAGCTTTATTTCAAATGCACCCATCCAAGAGCCCGGGACCTGATGGTATGTCCCCCTTTTTCTTCCAGAAATATTGGGATATAGTGGGTCATGATGTATGCATTGCGGTGCGTAGCATGTTGGAAAACTGTGAACTCTAGCCAGAATCCAACTTCACCCATTTATGTTTGATTCCAAAAGTCCCCGAGCCGAAGGATGCAACTCAGTTTCGCCCAATTGCGTTATGCAATGTTATTTGCCGCATAAGTTCTAAAGTGGTGACAAACATATTGAAGATCTGGCTTCATGATATTATTTCTCCTATTCAGAGTGCATATGTGCCAGGACGTTTGATTTCTGATAATACCCTGGTAGCAACAGAGGCTGCACATTTCATGCATAAACTTCGCCATCAAGAAACATGTTTTTTCTCTCTCAAACTTGATATTAGTAAGGCGTATGATCGCCTATAATGGCCCTTTGTGCAAGCGATTCTTCTAAAGCTTGGTTTTGATCCACGGTGGGTTAGGATGGTGATGAATTGTGTCATGTCAGTCAAGTATGCAATCTTGATTCATGGGGAGCCTTCGGATCAGATCATCCCATCTAGAGGCATTAGGCAGGGAGACCCTCTATCTCCCTACCTCTTTATATTATGTACTGAGGGCTTGTCGGCTTTGATTTCTAAGGCGGTCCAAGAAGGTGCTTTACAGGGTCTCAATATGTGTCGACAAGCTCTAACTTTGCATCATCTTTTCGCTGATGACAGTATACTATTTGGTACTGCCACTAATGAGGAGTGTTCACAGTTTCGAAGATTGTTAAATGTGTATGAAAAGGCTTCAGGCCAGAGGGTCAATCTTGATAAAAGTAGTGTTGTTTTTAGTAACAATGTGGCGCAGGCGAGGAAAGAAGAACTTGCAGCTATACTGGGAGTCAAATGTGTAGACGAGCATGACAGATACTTGGGTCTCCCAATGCGCATAGGTAGATCCAAAAATGCTATCTTTGAGTACATAAAAGAAAAACTCACAAAAAAATTAGTGAGTTGGAAGGCAAAAATTCTTAGTGCAGCTGGTAAAGAGACCTTAATTAAAGCGGTGGCTCAAACTATGCCTCTGTATGCCATGAATTGTTATCTACTTCCCAAAGGTTTATGTGATGACATTCATCAGTTATGTGCTTCCTTCTTTTGGGGTGACACGGATGAGAAAAAGAGAATTCATTGGCGGAGTTGGGAGAAACTTGGCTTCACTAAGGAGGAGGGAGGTATGGGTTTCAAAAACATCTATGCGTATAATTTAGCAATGCTCGCTAAACAAGCATGGAGACTTGTTACCAACCCCCAATCACTAATTGCCCGATTGTATAAGGCAAGATATCATCCACATTGTAGCTTCTGGGAGGCTGAATTGGGTGATGCTCCTTCTTTCTCGTGGAGGAGTATCTTGCAGGGAAGACCAATTTTAAAAGCTGGTACACAATGGAGAGTTGGGGATGGATCAACTGTCAATATATGGACTGACAGATGGATCCCAGATTGTCCACAGTACCTAGTGCAAAAACCGAATGATTGTCCTTTTGAACAAGTCGCAGACCTCATTGATCCCTACACCAAACAATGGATGCCTTCCATAGTAAACTTGTGTTTCTCGGAGGATGTTGCAGGAAAGATTTTATGCATCCCATTAAGTCAACGAGCTTTACATGATAGGCTTTGTTGGCATCCAGAACGGAGTGGGAAATTCATAGTTAAATCTGCTTATTGGATAGCACGGGCTGCAGTGTTGGAGCAAAGTTTAGCTTCCTCATCACAGGGCAATCCGTATAGGGTTTTATGGAAATGTCTTTGGCAAGCAAAAGTGCCTGGCAAAGTACATGTATGCCTTTGGAGAGCTTGCCAAAATCTGCTTCCCACAAGGGCTAAGTTGCAAACCAAAGGTTATAATGGTGAACTAAGATGCCTACTATGCACTCACCCATATGAAGATAATGCACATGTGTTCTGTAAGTGCCCCGTTGCCTCTTCAATTTTAGCCTCCCCATTATTTAACCTGCATGACAGTCTGCTTCCCACTCTTAACTTCAAAGAGTGGAAGTTAGAACGAGTAGTTCAATTGAACAACGTTACTTTTGAGAAACTGTTGATGGTGTTATGGGCTTTGTGGAAAAACAAAAACAATAAGTTATGGCAAGATAAGAGCCAAACTGCTGATAGTATTTTATGTAGCTCGCTCGCTTGGCTAGAGGAATTTCATCACGCTAGGAATATTGACATAACCACTAAGTTGAAGGAAAGAACTCGCTGGAAACCTGCTGCCAATGGGAATTGGAAATTAAATGTCGATGGCAGCTTCTTACCGAATGATGTTAAGGGAGGTCTGGGAGGAATCTTACGGGATGGAGCTGGGCATTTTAAGGCAGCCTTTGCGGTCCCAGTTTCGCATATGGCATCCCCAAAACAGGTAGAACTAAGAGCAATCAAGGAAGGTCTTCGTTTACTTGAATCCATGCATGCTACAAACATTATTATTGAGACTGATTGTCTACAAGCAACTTGGGATGTGGCTTCTGCACAACATGAATCTCTTGTCGAAGGTAATCTGATTGATGACATTAAAATGGGTCTACTTGATTTACCTACTGTGTCCTTGGGCTACACTCCTCGAACAGCCAACTCAGCGGCTCACCGGCTTGCTGGCATTGCCTATGATAGTTGCAATAGCCTTTTGTGGTTTGATCATGCTCCAGAGTGTATCCTTGATGCACTCAAATTTGATTGTACTCAACCCTCTTAGGGGTCTTTGAATGAAATCCATTTTTAACTCAAAAAAATAAATTAATAATAATAGGTAGTTTAAATGACCAAAACAGACAGTCATATTTTCCTTATATTGTTCTGTCATTGTGTATAAATGAATAAATAAACATATCAAATTTCTATACATGGCCTCCCTATTTGATACAAGAATAAATTTAATTAGGAACCATCCAACCACCACAAGTGGTTGAGTTGGTAAGAGCCTCCAGGTGTGGAACCCCCACACCTAGGTTCAAATCCCGCCGACGCTTATTGGAGTTAAATCCCAATATATTCTTGGTGGCCAGGGGGAGGAAGCGTTCTGACAATATCCCCCGAGCACGGATTAGTCTCTGGGCCTAGGACACCGTGTGATTGACAAATAATAAAAAAAAGTTAGGAACCATCCTAATTTAATTTTTTCT
>LYNE01005461.1:0-18113 GCA_001662545.1 Rosa x damascena
ATAATGCAGTTGCAGATTTTTATGTGAATGAAGGGTATTTATTCAAAGGCAATCAACTATGTATCCCTAGTTCTTCATTGAGGGAGAAATTGATTAGAGATCTGCATGGAGGTGGTTTGAGTGGACACTTAGGCTGAGACAAAACTATTGCTAGCCTTGAGGAGAGGTATTTCTGGCCACAGTTGAAAAAGGATGCAGGAACTATCGTGAGGAAGTGCTACACCTGCCAGGTTTCTAAGGGTCAGTCCCAAAACACAGGACTTTATCTTCCTTTACCCGTTCCTGATGATATTTGGCAGGACCTTGCTATGGATTTTGTGCTGGGATTACCCCGTACCCAAAGAGGTGTGGATTCTGTGTTTGTGGTAGTTGACAGGTTCTCCAAGATGGAGCACTTTATAGCTTGTAAGAAGACTGCTGATGCGTCCAATATAGCCAAACTGTTCTTCAGGTAGGTGGTTCGTTTGCATGGAGTGCCCAAATCCATCACCTCTGATAGAGACACGAAATTCCTTAGTCACTTTTGGCTTACGTTGTGGAGGATGTTTGAAACAGCCTTGAACCGTAGCAGCACAACTCATCCTCAAACTGACGGGCAGACAGAGGTTACTAATAGAACTTTGGGGAACATGGTTCTGAGTGTTTGTGGAGATAGGCCCAAACAATGGGATTATGCTTTACCACAGGTGGAGTTTGCTTATAACAGTGCAGTGCATAGTGCAACAGGGAGATCCCCATTCTCCTTAGTTTATATTGCTGGTCCTCGACATGTGGTGGATTTGGTAAAGCTTCATAAGGTTCCTGGTGTTAGTGTTGCTGCTAAAAGTATGGCCAAGGATGTGCAGTTTGTTCGAGAATCAGTTAAGGCCAAGTTGGAACAGACTAATGCAAAGTATAAAACTGCAGCTGACAAGCATCGGCGAGTTAAAGTGTTCCAGGAAGGTGATGACGTGATGGTGTTCCTGAGGAAGGAAAGATTTCCTGTTGGTACTTATAACAAGCTGAAACCCAGAAAATATGGTCCTTTTAAGGTGGTGAAGAAGATCAATGATAATGCTTATGTTGTTGCACTTCCGGATTCGATGGGCATTTCTAATACTTTCAATGTTGCTGATCTGCATGAGTTTCATGAGGATGAGGCTCTTTATCCTGAAGAGAACTCGGGGTCGAGTTCTTCGGAGGTGGAGGAGACTGATGCAGAACAGATGGCAGCCCAATTTGAAGAACAGTTGGATCGTGCTAAAGGAGGAAAACGAAAAGTGACTAGTAGACGTGAAACGGGCTTCCGGAGTCCGATTGGGACGCACCTTACCTTTCCGAAAAGGGAATCGCGCCAGAAATCAAACTTGTCGCTTTGCCACGACCTGTGGCCTTTTTCGGGCTTTCGGGGTCGTTTAGGGCCTCAAAACTGCATTTTTCTATTTTTCGACGTTTTGGTTTTCCTAGTTATTTTCGGGTTGTTTTCATTTTTACCCATGGGCTTTAGGATTTCATTGTTAGTCGACCTGTGGCCTTTTTCAGGCTTTCGGGGTCGTTTAGGGCCTCAAAACTGCATTTTTCTATTTTTAGACGTTTTGGTTTTCCTAGTTATTTTCGGGTTGTTTTCGTTTTTACCCATGGACTTTAGGGTTTCATTGTTAGTCGCCCTAGGGTTTGTTTTCTTATAAATAAGCCGCATTAAGGCTGCAGAATGTATCTTTTATCCTTTTATCAATCAAATTGAGATTTATCTTTTTTTATCTCTGGTGGACTCCAGAATCTTTGCTTAGGTTTATTGCTGGTAAACCTAGTTATCAAATCCGTCTGCGTCAAGGAGTTGGAATCTCTGATTCAGGAAAGCCAGGCTGATAACGACTGGCTCCTTCCCCAAAAGGAAGCGGAATCGATCTAGTTGTGGACTTGTGGGAGGAGGCCCCGGGGGAGATGAATTTGGTGAAACCATATTTTGAAAGTGGGAGTTAAAACGAGTGCAGAAAAAGGATGGACAGAAGAGTGGATCAAGATAACTATGGAATGAGAAGCGGAAATTATGTTCATAATTAAATACCACCGCTGAGCCGACCTAAGAAGGATGATCAGATCACACCTGGCAAACATCTCTCGTAAAGAAGAGAACATAACATTTGAGATTTTGCAAACTTACATGGATATGATTATATATGCAGAACTATAAACAAGAGATGGGACATCGGAAAACAGCAAAGCATCGGCATGTAATACGGTTAAATTGAAGATAAAGAACATAGGGGAAGAGGATGGAAGAAACCCAGCAAGAACCACTGTACAATAAGATGCCTGGGCTCTTAATCTAGGTAATAACCAAAGGATTGAGAAGAAAAGCAAATAGATTAGGTGTAAAAGCATAAAGAAACAAACTTTAATCCATTTAATGACCCAAGCAATCCAAAAAACTCGAAGGAAGGTGATGATCGGATGGCTTTGTTCTTGGAACATGGTCGAAAGGGATAGAAGGGTATAAATAAACCCATTGAATCTGGACTTTGATCCAAACAATACGGGTTCTTCCAACTCATCTTCTGCGAAAGGCTGAAGCTAGCACATTAAAAAAAAACAAAAGACTTTTTTTTCTCTCTCTCTCTCTCTCTCTCTCTTTTAATAGAGATCATCTCATCGTAATCATTCAGCTTAGTCAAAATGACATATTACATATGTTTTCACTGTAATATCAAGAGAAATAAGAAATATCATTGTACATAGACTTATCCCTATGTATCACTGTTAATATCTAACATTCAGCGGTAGCTAAATCTTGGTTAAAGATAGTCCGCTGGGCAGACCGCTACTCGTGATGTAATCAATACTTCCGCTAGCTGTCAAATAAAATACAGAGGATGTCAAAGGGAGACAGCGCTGGACGGTCTTCTATTCTCCGATGCCTAAGTTAGTCAATGTATTTATGTTGACAGAATAACAGTAGGTAAGTAGTAAATGCGTAATTAATGAGGAGAGAGGAGAGAACCTTTTATAGGTGGGGAAGATGCTGACCTCCTCCAGGTTTTCGATGTGGGACTAACATACTTCAGTTCCCAGCTTCTGGAGCTTCTGATGCTATCTTGGCGCTGCCAGTGGCGGCGCGTTGGTGGTGATCCGGGGGTGAGCCAGGGCTCAGGCGGTAGTCTGCTTGGCTGTGTTTCCGTAGGTCACTCCGTTGGTGGGAGTTAGTACCGCTGGCGGTAGCATGAGCGTGGCTCATTATAGCTAATTATGCTTGGCAAACGCTCATCTAAGTACAAGTCCCCCAAGTCTCCAGTCAAGGAGGGTAATTTTGGATGGAGAGTTGCCTAGCGGCTTGAAGCGTTACTTCCACTAGACTTGCAAAAGCATAATTAGCGTCAGTGCGTTGTCAACCATGGATTTACTGAGCAAACGCTTTATACATTTTTGAGTGGGCCCCTGCCAGGCCCCCCAGGGAGTCCCCCACTCCCCGGCTAAGATAAACCTCCGTTTTGGTCGATGTATTGTTTGTTGAGGGGAGCTGCGCGGAGCAGAGGGTATTGGGTAGCGAGCCCAATCTTTGATACCCAAGTTGCGGGGGTCAACGTGCCTGATCAGGGCCATCGTAGACTGTTTGACTTATCCCTGTGTCCCTGAGGGACATAGCGTGACTGTAACGCCGCGTCGCGGTCGTCTTCAGAATGAGGCGTTGCCTCGGGAATCGCCATTGGTGGAAGTCCCTCCACTGATGGTAAGCGGGAAGAAGTGTCGCGGGGACCTACCTGGTTGCAGCTCAGTGGAGACTGTTGCTTTCAAGAGGAAAGGGGAGAAGTCCCGCTAGCGGAGTTGCGCTTAGCGGAGACTGTCGCTTGCAAGAGGAAAGGGAGAAGTTCCGCTAGCGGAGTTGCGCTTAGCAGAGACTATCGCTTGCAAGAGGAAAGGGAGAAGTTCCGCTAGAGGAGTTGGGCTTAGCGGAGACTGTCGCTTGCAAGAGGAAAATGAGAAGTTCCGCTAGCGGAGTTGCGCTTAGCGGAGACTTGACAATTGGTATACTTGCTCTTCGATGGTTACCTCGGATAGACACTTTGTCTGACAGCTCCCGACACGTGGCTGTCATGTACTGGGTTAGCGTGTGGGATAACGTCTTCTTAGCACGCCCATATCTTCGTCATTAATGCCAGTAATTATCGTTTTTGTAATCGAGGTGACGCTTCGATTAATCCAGATAGTGGGTGAGATAGTGGGACACGTGTACGGTGCTTGGTTGATGTCGTTTTTCAGCGAACGGCTCAGATTTGTTAGATGTTGACATAAAAGAGAGGGAAACCACAGTGGGTTTTGACATCTTTTGCACTTTAAATCCTAAGTCGTCGTGTTCAAGTTTGGTTTTGTTGTCTGAGATTTTGAGATTTTCGTTCTGCAAATCGAGTGAAGTCTTTGCCTATCGAAGAAAAGGTCCATTGAAGTGAAGAAGGACATCCCCACATGCATCCGAGCTAGTGTTTCTCAGGTTGGTGATCTGAGCCTCGTCTCTATTTCATTGTTTTCTGTCAGTTTCTATTTTTGGTATTTGGAGTGATTTTTGCCCTACCCCGATGTGTTCTGAGGGTCTAGAATGATGTTTAGGGATGGGTTTAGGTGTTAGACAGAGCGTTGAGGTTTTCGGGTTTGCTAGATGGTCGAATCTGGGTTTTGAGTGTACATGCATTGTGTTCTTGTTTTGGTATTTTCTGGGTTTTCTGGGTATGGTTGTTCTTGATGTTCTTGATTGAAAACAGCCATAGGGTTAGTTTAGATCGTTTTGGAACTAACTGACCTGGGTTTTAGGGTTTGTGATGGCTAGTGTCGTAGAGATCTCGAGCAGTGAGGATTCTGGGTCTGACGTGTCGTTCAGCGTGGCGGATAGGATATTTATTGACTCGTTGCGTCCGTCTTCCCATGCTGGAACCTCACTTTCCGAACCGCTAGATATCGAGCCGCTACAGACCATACCCTGGGAAGGGCTATGGGTCGTGCCGGGCGCCCCGAGAGTTCTAGGACAAGGAAGGAGACCGCCGCCCGCAAACGTCGTGAGGAGAGGCTAGCCAGTAACAGTGCCGCTAGCGGTTCCGCTAAGGGGGGAGAAGCTGGCGGGGAAGAGATAGAGTCAGCCTGGGTTCTACGTGACGATATTGCAGATGACGAGGCGGGAGGGCCGATGACTACGGCCGCCGTTAACCTTCTGAAGCGGGTGTTCCGGCTTCCTGGCGTGGTGAAGTTGCACCCGCCAACCGCTGATGAGAAGGCTTTCATTCTGCCAGCGGGGTACTCTAGCTGCCGTTCATGTGGCCGTTGCTGATGGCGTTGAACTCAGTTTGGCATCTATCTGGGTGTGAAGGGCCGACCGTGGAGGAGGTACTCCATTTCTATGAACTAGTCTACTTGAGGCGACAAGGGTGTAGCGGACAGGTGAACCTCAGTCGCCAACAGGGGGCACCCAAGTTGATAGAGAACTTGAAAGTTTCGATGTCTCCCAAGAGGGCGACCTTCTGCGTTGCGACCTCTGGGTGGGAGTATGATGCAGGAGCAAACGATGGGGCGCCGACATTTAGGATTAAGTCGGAGTTTCAACCAGTCCGAGGTTGTCACAAGCCTCCGCTGACCAAAGTTGGCGGAAATTGTTTGTATGATATGCCTGTATTTTATATCTTTTTCCTAATCATTGCTTCGTTTTCTGTGTAGCGGGTTTGCATTTTAACTTGACGAACGAGGAAAAGTGTCGCGTGGCAAGGATCAAAAGCTGTTGGCAGAATCGTAACCTGCTAGATCTCCGCCTGCTCACCGGGTGGGAGTTGCTGGTCAACCTACAGTTGACGCGCGCCGTTGGTAAGTATATCCCTCCGACTTATGCTTCACTGCAATTTGTCCCTTGCTAACTAGCATTGTGCTTGTTTAAATACACCGCCGGGTAACAAGGCCAGTCGCGAGGCATTCGACAAAGTTATGGACCGTGCCAAAATTCAATATTTTCTAGAAAGCATGTATGCTGCAGGACTGGCCGCGCAGCAGACCACTGTCGATCTGCAGACCCTGGAGGTGAGCCCCTTAGAGACCCCGGTGGTGATGCCAATGCCGTACCATTCCCATCTCGCTCCCGCTGGCCAAGTCGTGGTGTCGGTTGAGGGTGGCGACGAGCAAGGGGCTGCTGGAGGGAGCAAGGCCCTTGCCGCTCCTGTGCAGCCTAAGGAGAGGGCGCCCACCAATCTCCATGGGCCCTAAAAGGAGAGGGTGGTGCCTTTAAAGGAATGAGTTTATATTGTGGGGTTGGAGCCGCAAACAAAATCGAGGCCTGTCGTCGCTGGTGCCACACGGGCGGTTCTTCAAAAGAAGCTGCAGCAAAACAACTCCAATGAGGAGGATGAGGCAACCGACGCGGAGACTATTGGTGCTGTCCAACAAAAGAAGGCCAAGCAAGCTTCACAGCCGGTGACTATGGCTGTCGCTGGAGAGGTGCCGCAGGGCGGTCTGGACTCGTTATCTGCCTATGCGGAGTTTCTGACCGATCCCGAGCGGGAGTTCTTCTTCCATCTCTGTGAGTGGCTCGAGTTCGGCTGGCTGGATGGGACAGTTCGCTTGACGGCTGGCTGTTGGGCTGGCAGGATGGGACGTTCAGCAGTCGCCATTCAGTTCGGCGTTTGGACATCTGTCTATTGGGCTGCACGAACTGTTCCTGGCGGCGTTGAGCCAGTCTCAGATTGAACGGTAACTGAGGGAGGAGATCAAAGGTCTCCAGAGGGAGTTGAAGGAGGCCCAGGACAAGCTAGCGGAGACCGAGCGGCGATTGACCAAGGCGGAGTGATATGCTTTGGATGCTCGTGGCAAGCTAAGTGTTGCCATTAAGCGGGACATTGAGCGGAACGACAGCATATCCCAGCTGGAGCAAGACATTGTCCAGCTGAAGGACCAACTAGCGGCGAAGGCTAAGAAGGTTGAGATCCTTCAGCGGGATTCTGCCGCCAAATCCGCGGAGCTGAAAAAGTTTGAGGATGAAGTTTCCCTGCTGGGGAGTGAGAAGAGCCACGCAGAGGTCACCGCCGTGGAATCATTTAAGTAGTCCTCGGTGTACAAGCAGGCCCTCACGGAGGCGGCGAAGGCTGGTGCCGCTGCAAACTTGGACCTGCTTAACAAGAAGGGCGTCATTGACTGTGTGGTCAAAGCGTCCCAGTCTGCCAGTGTGTCGAGCCAGCCGCCTGTGCCAGCGGGTGGGTCTGCCATTGCTCAGACTGGAGGTGCGCGTTCTGGCAGTGACAAGAGTGACCATGGTCCGACGGATGAATCTCAGCAGACTCCACCTCCTACCCAATCCGAAGTGTCCCGTGCCAAGTTCATGGCGGCCCACACTCGGGTGGATGGCACCATGGTGACGCTGAGTCCTACCACCCGTGGTTCGGATCAGACAAGTCACCTGGTTAATCCACAGCCACCGGTGAGTGAAGAGAGTGCCGCTGCTGCTCCCAACAATCCATGAAGACAGCTCCATAGCTTTTTTTTGTAATGCTGCTGAGGTTTTTTTTTTTTTAAAACAGTTTTTGTAAGACTATTTTTGGGCGGGGAGTCCGGACCCTAAATATATGAAGTATGGCTATTTATTTATGAAATTTTGCCAAGTGTGATTGTTGCTTGATAGCATAATTGCGTTGTTTGAATGTTGACATATCGCTAGAGTTTTTGACGTGCTTTTATTAGTCAATGTAACATTAAAGGAATTAAAATTGTTCCAAGTGCACGATGTAGCGGACGTTGCCCGCTGACTGTTGTTGGCGTTGCCAGTTAACTTGTGTGGGACTTGGTGACAATGGTTTGAATAATTCCTCGTTTCATTGATAGCTAACAGCTCAACGTTTACAAAAGCGGGGTTGTACCCGTTGGGCAGCTTCCCTTAGCTAAATATCGAACAAAAATTTAGCTAAGTCAAGATGCTCTTGGGTAGCGGCATGACTATTTGTAATAATATCGAAAGTGTTCGGTATTCCAAGGGTGGGTCATTGTGACGCCATCCTTGTCCATTAAGTAGAAGGTGTCGGGGCTAACGACTTCCACTATTTTGTATGGTCCTTCCCAAGTTGGGCGGAGTACCGTTGGCGGTGGAATAACTTCCTTCATTACCCAATCCCCCAGTTGGAGGTTCTGGGCCTTGACTCTGGCGTTGTAGAAACGCGATACCCGTTGCTTGTTTTGAAAGTTGTGCAAATGGGCCTTGTGGCTTTTCTCCTTGAGGAGGTCTTTGTCGAGGTTGATGCCTTCGCCGTTGGTCTCGGAGCAGTAGCCCTCGACCCTAGCGGTAGGTTGGATGACTTCAATGAGTAGGACGGCCTCAGTTCCGAACATCATACAAAATAGTGTTTCACCATTGGCGGAAGTTGGGGTAGTCCTGATGGCCCACATAACTTCCGGGAGCTTCTCTGCCCATAAACCCTTGGCGTCATCGAGCTTCTTTTTTAGCAGCTTCTTGATTATCTTGTTTGCTACTTCGACTTGGCCATTGGTTTGGGGGTGAGCGACAGAGGCAAAACTCATCTTGGTGCCCAGGTTAGCGGTGAAAGATATGAGTTCCTTGTTGTTGAACTGTGTGCCGTTGTCTGTGATGATTGTGTGAGGGACTCCGTAGCTGCAGTAGATGTTCTTCCAGAGGGAGTGAGTTACCTTGGCAATAGTTATTACCGTTAGCGGTTCGGCTTCTATCCATTTACTATTGTAGTCGATGGCGACAATGATGTACTTGACCTAGCACTTGGCGATTGAGAATTTTCCAAGCAAGTCCAGGCCCCACGTGGAGTGGATCCATGGGCCAATGATGATTGACAGGGGTTCCAACGGGGCATAAGGAAGGTCAGCGTATTGTTGACATTTGTGGTAAGACTGTGACACCTTTCTGGCGGCGTCGCCGAGCGTGGGCCAGAAGTAGCCCTGTCGCATTGTACGATTGGCCAGGGACCTGGCGCCTGAGTGGTTTCCACATTCCCCGGCGTGTATCATTGCTAGCACGACCTTTCCCTCCTCATGGGTCAGACACCGGAGGTTGGGGTGGGTGAATCCTTGGCGGTAGAGCTTGCCATTTTAGATATTATAGCGGGTTGCCCTTCGCTTAAGTTGTCGTGCTTCTACCTTGTCTACTAGCAGTGTCCCGTTGAGCTTGTACGAGATGATTTCATCCATCCAGCTGGGATTTACCTCAATGTTGAAAATCTCCGCTAGGGTTTTTGTGATGCTTGGCTTGTCAAGGCATTCCACCCTTGTGTCCGCTGGACTTTAGCGTGGTTAAGCGGTTGCTAGCCAGTGAATCAGCCTTGGCGTTCTTTTCCCTGGGGATCTGTGTGTTGGTGTGAAATTTAAATTTTTTGAGAAGCGTCTTGACGTACCCCAAGTATGTCGCTAACTGTTGGTCCTTGGCTTGGAAGCTGTCGTTGACCTGGTTAACAACTAGCTGGGAGTCGCTGAATATGTTGACGTTGTCAGCCCTTGAGTCGATGGCGAGGAGTAAGCCTGCGATGAGCGCTTTATACTCCGCCATGTTGTTTGAAGCTGTGAAATTGAACTTTAACGTGTATTCCACGTTCAGTCCCCCAAGTTCTGTCAAGATAACTCCGGCGCCGCAGGCCTTGGCGCAAGCGGAGCCGTTCACATGGAGGTCCCATTCTGACTGCTGCCAGGAGGTTGGTTCCTTAGCGGTTATCATTTATATATTGGTCTCTTCTGCCCCTAGTTTGGGTTCATCCTGGCGCTCGGTGAGCTCAGCGATGAAATCTGCCATCGCCTGACCTTTCATGGCTGTTCTCGGCTTGTAGTCAATGTCGAACTCGCTGAGCTCGATGGCCCACTTGCTGAGGCATCCTGAGTGCTCAGGGTTCTGCATTACTTGCTTCAGCGGCTTATCTCCGCCCTGTTCATGCCTCTGCCGGCGTAGAATACTTGGAACTCCTCCTGGCCCTCTTGTCGTACAGTGGCGCAGCTTACCGCTGATGGGGATACCGCTAGGTACATGTATAGTATCTCGCCCTGTACAGGAATGGAAAGAAGTGGGACCGCTGCCAAGTACTCCTTCAAGCTCTGGAACGCCGCCTCACAGTCTGGGGTCCAGTTAATTTCTTTCTTGTAGGTCTTCTTCAGAACTTTGAAAAATGGGAGGCACCTATCAGTCAGTCTAGAGATGAACTGAGAAAGGGCGGTCAGTTTTCCCTGTAGGCTTTGAACGTGCACTTTCCATTCTGGGGACTTCATGTTGAGGATGGCTTGCACCTTGTCAGGGTTAGCCTCTATGCCTCGTTCGCTGACGATGTATCCCAAGAACTTGCTGGCGGTGATGCCAAAGAAACATTTCTCGGGGTTGAGGCGCATACCATAGGCCAAGAGAATGGCGAATATGATGCGGAGGTTCGTCATGTGACCGCTGGCTTTGATGCTTTTGACTAACATGTCGTCCACGTAAACCTCTTTTATTTTACCAAGGTGTTCCTCGAACATGGCATTCATCAACCACTGGTATGTTGCCCCAGCGTTCTTCAAACCGAAAGGCATGACATTGTAACAGTATAAGCCCTTGTCAGTTGTGAAGGTGGTGCACTCTTGGTCGCCGGGGTGTATCTTAATTTGATTATATCCTGAGAAGGCGTCCATCATGCTGAGCAACTCATGTCCCGCTGTTGCGTCAACCAGTTGGTCAATGTGGGGTAGCGAGAAACTATCCTTTGGGCATGCCTTGTTAAGATCCTTGAAGTCTACACACATCCGCCACTTTCTGCTGGGTTTCTTGACCATGACCAAGTTGGAAATCCACTGAGGGTAATTGACCTGGCGGATGAACCCAATGCCCTGAAGCTTGGCAACTTCTTCCCCCGATTGCACGATATCTCTCTTCATCGAAGGCCCTCCGCCGCTACTTAACCGGATAGAAGGATGGTTTTATGCTCAACTTATGCATGATGATTTCAGGGGAGATGCCTGGCATATCAGCGTAAGACCATGCAAAGACGACGACCTTGTCACATAGAAACTGAGTGAGTTCTGCCGCTATCTCTAGGGCTAGCTGGGCTCCTATGCGGACTGTCCGCTCAGGGTGCTCGTCGAAGATGCAGATAACCTTCATGGATGTTTCTGGGTTGACAAGTTCCTTTTTTACATATTTCTCCTCGTCATCCCTAGGGTCCTCAAAAATATTTGGTACCGGTGCATGGTTTCCTACCATTAGGATCTCATGGCGGCGTGTCGACCGTGCCACAATCGTTGAATAACATTTTCATGCCAGTTGTTGACTTCCTCTCACATAGCCTGTCCCGTTGGGTGTGGGGAACTTCATGAGAAGCATGTATCAAACTATGATGCACTTAAGCTTGTTGAGCGCCGGTCGACAAATGATGGCATTATCTGAATTGAAGCAGTCGACGACTATGAACTCCGTATGTATCTCCGCTGTACATGGGCTAGCGCCGAGTGGTTGCGTGACGTCACCGGAGAAGCTAAGCAGTGGCTCATGATCTTGTAGCAATTTTTTATTCAGCTAGAGTTGGTTGTAGCAGCCATTGAAGAAGACATTGACAGCGGATCCACTGTCAACAAGGACCCTTCCCACTGATCATTTATCGAGCATGGTGTCAATCAAGAACGGATCGTCGTGGGGTAGATGCACTCCGCGCTCCTCTTCCTCTAAAAAGGTAATAGGTTCCCAACCAGACTTTGCGAGTTTAGCGGATCTCTCGTAACCGATATTGCAAATTTCTTTGGGGTGGTTAGCGCGTGCATAGCGCTTTCTTGCCCTATGAGACATGTTGGTGATCGGAGCACCGCCATTAATGGTATTGATATGGCGCATGGGCTCGATGTTGGCGACCACAGGTGGTGGCTGACGCACCTTGAACTGCTCTAGCTTACCATCATGATACAAAGTCTCAATTGCCGTTTTGAGAGCGTTGTAGTTGTTGGTGTTGTGACAGCTGTTTTCTTGGTGTTTACACCACTTCCTAGTGTTTCTTGGTTTTCCCACTCTTGGGTACTTTCTTGGGGGTGGCGGTGGGTTCTGGTCTTTGCACTGGTCGTATATCTCTTCATACGAGGCTGTGAGGACTGTAAACACTGCGTAACGCTGGGAGGACTCCTCCTGTTTGTTACGGTTATCCGCGTGGGATGAGCGGTTGCCCTTGTGGTAATGCTGGTTCTTTTGCCGCTTGCTCTGGTAGTTGCCCTGTTGTCATTCTCTCTTCTTATCAATTGGCGGCGTAGCAGAGGATTTGTTAGCGGTCTCCTGATGGCTGGAGGAGGGTCGAGTGGACTTTACCGGCGTTGGCGGTGATAAAGAACTAAAAAATTGAAAGTTTTGGCCATATTTCGTCGAAATTTTCGTTTTTTGGGGTGTCGATATTTCATTGACCATCCAAGTATATTTCGACGGATATTTTGGAAATTTCCGAAAATATCGAGAAATTGATGATATTTTGCTAAATTTTGGGTAATTTCTGGGACCATCCAAGTATATTTCGACGGATATTTTAGAAATTTCCCGAAACTTCAGGAAATATCGAGAAATTGACGATATTTTTCGAAATTTTGGGTAATTTCCGAAACCTTTCGACTCTTCCCACCCTTTCTCACATCAGTCACACGCAACATCAACATCATGTGGCTGACATATAGTTGGCCAAAAATTCCAATAAAAAAAATCAACAAAGTCACCAAGGCTCAAACCTTGGTCACTTCATTGCACTTTGAGTAAGAGCCTTAGCCAACTCTGCTGCACCTACATTTGTGTTATCATTGCAACATTCTAATATATATTCATTTTGCCTACGAATCTGAAAACTTAGGTAAATGTTCAATCAATAACTAACATAGAACAATCAATTACATTTTGAATTTTGTACCTCATAAGTCTTCTACGTTATTCTGAGTTACTCATGCAATTCAAGGTGTAATGTATAATATGTACAAAGAATGTATATAATATGTAACGGCCTAGCCTCCCATTGGGTTTCAGGCCATCAAAAAAAAAAAAAGATGTTTATTTCTAAAATTTTCAGAGTTGTAGGCGATTCAGCATTTACCGTTTCATCTTAAATTATTACAAATTACTATATAACAATGTTTATTAAGGTTTTCTTTTCGTATATAGTAGACAATTGATTAAATAAACATATCTAAAAGTTTTACTTAAAATTTCCATGTTTTTCTTCAAATTTCCATCATTTTTCTTGATTATTTACCGAAATCGATATATCCTCGATATTTCCGTCGAAATTTCCGTTTCCGGGACCATCGAAATTTCCCCGAAACTTGATATTTTGGTCCTTGGCGGTGATGGTGGGGTTTCTCCATATGTGATGAATTCTGCCTGTGCATGGATGATGGCGCGTGGAATGAGTCGATGGATCTTGGTGGGCACTCAAAGAACCAACTCATTGCCTCATTATTCAACGTTTCGCTGAACAAGTGGCAGAGGGTGGCGTCATCAAAATCCTTGTTGTTAGTGACTTTTTTGAAGGTATCCATATGGACGAAGGGGTCAATCATGCTGCTATAATGTGGCATTTTTGGGTCTTTGCGTGTGCTGGTCTGACGGCTTGCAGGATCCTGGCGGTGAATGGCCCTAGCCTGGACGCAAAGAGCAGATTTGGAATTGGCGCTGGGGATCCTGCCTCCGCCCGGATTAGCCTTTGCTCTAATTGTTGCATCCTTTCCAGGATTAGGGTCGTTGCGTCGCCAGCGAACCCCGCCTGGAGGTTCAGCCGCACTAGCTCCCGCTTGGGGGCAGGTGGATTACCTTCAATTCTAGCCCTAGTTGCAGAGTGGTTGGTGTGCGGTTGTGACTCCGCTTCCTGCTCCAACATTAGTCGGGGCAAGGGAGGTGGGCCTATTCCCAATAGTTCTGGTGGGTTAAGCGGTACCTGCATCTATATGATTTGTGTGGGTACCAATCTTCCAGTATTGGATTGACTACGTCTGGTGCTTTGCGATTGCTCGCTCTGCGCTGGGTTAGCGTTTCTCTCCAACGACTTCTTCAGTTCGTCGAATCTTGTCATGAGCGTGGCCACTTGCTTTTGGGCCTCGGCCTTTTCTCTGCGCTTTTCTTCGCGCTCCCTGTTTGCTTTGTAGAGGTCCGCTAATGCCAGCTCATACATAGCGGCGAGGTCCTGGCCTGGTGGGCGACTGCTGTCTGGTCGGGTCTCTGCTGCAGCTTGAGTCAGCGGGACCTGGGGAGTAACCTGAGGAGCCACGCTAGGGTTGATCAGTGTGTTGAATAGTATAAGGTTAACTTTAACCGCTGGGTTATCGTTAGTCGCTGGGTTGGTGGGATGGAGGTTGGCGGACTGGTCCGCCTGTCCTTCAACGTTTCCCCCGCTACCGTTAGTCATGGTGATTGTTGTGGTGGGATGGACTTTCTTTCAAGGATTCCCACAGACGGCGCCAATGTTAATGTCTAAGATTGAGCAATAGCCCAAATCTTGGTTAACGTTGGTCCGGTGGGCGGACCGCTTCTTGTGACGTTCTCAGAGCTTTCGATATCTGTCAAGTAAAATACAAAGGGCATTAGAGGGAGACTGCGCTGGGCGGTCTTCTCTTCTCCGATGCCTAAGTTAGTCAATGTATTTATGTTGACAGAATAACAGTAGGTAAGTAGTAAATGCGTAATTAATGAGGAGAGATGAGTGAACCTTTTATAGGTGGGGAATAGACTGACCTCTTCCTTGTTTTCGATGTGGGACTGATATGCTTCAGTTCCCAGTTTGTAGAGCTTCTGATGCTGTTTTGGCGCGGCGCGTCAGCGGTGATCTGGGGGTGAGCTAGGGTTCAAGCGGTAGCCTGCTTGATTGTGTTTTCGTAGGTCACACCGTTAGTGGTAGTTGGTACCGCTGGCGGTAGTATGAGCGTGGCTCATTATAGCTAATGATGCTTGGAAAATGCTCATGCAAGTACAGACTGTGTGTGTTTCTATTGTCTAAGTTTTTAAACGCTACTACCCTAATTGAATTCCCACACTTAACCAAAATTTAATTTTTCAACTCCCACCATTTCGATGAATAACACGGAGTCGTTTTGACACTTAGCCCAAATTCCCACACTTACACAATTATACTCGTCTCCACTTTCTCTCTATTTTAATCCCCCAATTCTCTCTCTCTCTCTCTCTCTCTCTCTCTCTCTCTCTCTCTCTCTCTCTCATATTAAGACCATAAGGATTTCTCAAACACAAAATGCCGCCAACGACGAAGGAACCTAACATGACGGTGTCCTCGATGATGATGATGATGATCGACGAGATTTATGAGTTCTCTGTGCTGCGCTTCTTCAATTTTATCAAGGACGAGACCGATGACGACAAGATCAAGGCAGAGTCTGGTTCAACTCCGCCACAGCCTACGCCCCTTCCCGTACGATTCCTCAACCCTCTTCTCTTTTCTTTATTCTTCAGTTCGTCAATTCCTTGTTACGTTTTTTATCCCTAAAGTTCAAGGGGAGTAAACTGAATTTTTTCCAAATTAAAATCAGCAGGGTCCAAGTAATGGTTAGAACTATTGTGAGTACGCTGAGCAGGTTTGGCGTGACTAAGAGAGGGCACCTTAAGAGACGCATCATCTGATTGAATGAAGACATCTTTAGAGAAGGGAACCTTGTGAAAAGGTCCCATATCAATCATGGCTCCTTAGGTCAGCTTGCATGTTGAGGCCCCGGAAAAAGGGAGAAACAATGTCAGAAGTCCCAGCACTAGCTTCAGGATAGACAGTATGATCACGGACAAGACCTTCAGGAGTATGAAACCAGTTGGACTGAGGCTTGACCTGAGAACGGCAAGAGCGACGGTGGACAGTTTGCCATCCATAAGAGGGCTGCTGAGAATCCATTGGATAGCCCCAATTTGGAGCATGAATAGGCGAACGCAGAGGAAAGTTAGCAGCAGCGGCAGCAACAACTTGTTGTTGAGTCATAATGCGACCTTTAGAGAGCACAAGCATAACGTCATCCGGCACAGGGCCAAACCTCATCTCATCATAAGTGGTAGCAGCTTGGTACATTTTCTGCTCTTCAGGGAACTTGTCCATCATAACAAATGGACAGTCTTCTACATGGTCAGGACAAAAACCAAGAGCATGTTCAACCCTACCACAATAGAAATAGGTATCCAAAATAGTTTCGTAGTGAAAATTAACCATAGTAATCTTATCAGATTGAGGATTAGCATAGAGATGAACAGCACGGGGCCCCCAATCTCTTATGTAGGATGGAAACTCGGCCCCCAACGTCGTAAGGCGAAAATCTGACTTTGGACTTAACCAGGATGGTGTTGTAACACATGCAGTAAGTCTGACTCAACAAAGAACCGAATCTGAAACCACCGAAAGCCCGCAAGGTTCAAAGCCTTCAGTAAGATTAGCCCAGTTGAACTTCAGTCTTTGTACTATGGTCTGGAGCAATGAATTAAAAAGCGCGCCTCAAGGAGCGCTTGAGGCTTAAAAGGCGGAAATCAGGCCTGAAATTGAGTGTGTTTCGATGATTAGGCGACAAAGCTGCTGAGGATTTGGCAAAGGTGTGAAAGGCAACGCTCAAGGCGTCATAGGCGAACGCGCAGCAGCAAAAGAAAAATGACAGAACTGGGCAAAAAAGGAAAAACCTGGAATTCAAGTTTGAAACAGATTGTGCCAGGGGTGGATTTCAGGGGGTGGCGAGTTTGTGCAGTTGCCCAACCTTGAATTTTTGAGATAATTAGAAAGTTTAAGGCTGTGAAGTCCATTCAATGTGTAAAAATGGCAGAACTGGGAGAAAAGGCACAAGCGAACAACAACATCGAAGAAGAAGAAGAACATACTTTCTGAAAAGGAGAAGCCTCCATTCGACGACGTCGTTTG
Organism: Rosa x damascena; assembly: GCA_001662545.1. Taxonomy (NCBI): domain Eukaryota; kingdom Viridiplantae; phylum Streptophyta; class Magnoliopsida; order Rosales; family Rosaceae; genus Rosa; species Rosa x damascena. The sequence continues at coordinate 16,824 of LYNE01005461.1, forward strand.
GAGTTATTTCATTAATTAAACAAAACGAGGATTTATTCTACTCTCTCTCCTGTCACCATTGTTCTTTATTTACTCTTCCTCGGTCGTGGGTAGGGGCATCAATGCATTTAGTCATTTTTTTAACTAATGTAGTGGCCATGTGCATGGTTGTTCTTTATTTACTCTTCCTCGGTCGTGGGTAGGGGCATCAACGCATTTAGTCATTTTTTTAACTAATGTAGTGCCGTGTGCATGGTAATGAATGAGTTGTTTCTTGTGCTAATTAAGGCAAACACCCCAGAGCAATTAAGTGGGTGAGATCCGATCTCATCCCTCTCTGTTCCAAAAGGCATGAAATTCGATCCCTAACCCAGAGTTCGAGTTAGGAGTTCGATTTCGATTCGCATCAGTCAATTTGAGCTTGATTGGAGGTCGATTTGCAGCAAGCTATTTGAAGGTACTGGAGTTGTGTACCTACATGTGCCAGAACAAGCATAATTAGCTATAATGAGCCACGCTCATCGTACCGCCAGAGGTACCAACTCCCGCCGTAGGGGTGACCTGCGAGGGCACGGCCAGGCGGGCTACCGCTCGAGCCCTGGAACGCCCCCAGATCACCGCTGACGCTCCGCCACGCGCCGCGTCAAGATAGCATCAGAAGCAGCAGACGCTGGGAATCTAAGCACATCAGTCCCACATCGGAAACAAGAACGAGATCAACCTCCTCCTCACCTATAAAAGGTCCTCTCCTCTCTCCTCATTAATTACGCATTTACTACTCAACTATAATTATGCTGCCACTATACTGTGACTGACTTAGGCATCGGAGAAGTGAAGACCGCCCAACGCGGTCTCCCTCTGACGCCCTGTCTTGTGTTATAGCCAGCGGAAGTCACCAGAACTTCGGAGTAGCGGTCCGCCCACCGGACCCGCGTTAAACAAAGGATCGGCTACCGCCGGACTTGAGCATTAACATTGGCGCCGTCTGTGGGAATCCTTGAGCAAAAGGTCATCTCGCCACAATCACCATGACTAACGACAGCGGAGGGAACGCTGAAGAGCAGGCAAATCAACCCGCCATCCCTCAACCCACCAATCCAGCGGTAGGCATCAACCGCGCATTGTTCACCACCCCGGTCAATGCCGGCGAAGAGACAAACCCAAGTAGCAGCCGCCCGCCAGGCCAAGACCTGTCCTCTCTATATGAGCTGGCACTGGCGGACCTTCACAAGGCAAAAAGAGAACGTGAGCAAGAACGCAAGGAAAAGGCCGAGGCCCAGAGGCAGGTGGCCATGCTTGTTTCCCGCTTTG
>LYNE01005463.1:8727-20498 GCA_001662545.1 Rosa x damascena
ATGTAAGCCCTAAGACATCACAGTGCACTTGCCACTTTATTTTGTTGCATTTTCAGACTTGTTGATTTAAATGTTGGGTTGTTAATTTTAAAGTTCCTTCTTAAAAGTTTTCTTGGTCTCCCTTTTTCTAAAATTTGTATTTTCAAAAAGGCCTTGTAGTATTAAGTTGGTAGGTCTACGGTACGTCTGCGACGTATCGGGCTCCTATTGGCTTAATAATACGGCGCTGTGGTATACCCATTCGGGTCGCCTCAACTATCACCGACTGAGAAAGCTATTACCAACTAACACAAAAGCCACAATGAAAAATTAAAACAACTATAAATATACAATGTTGAAGCCATGCACTGCTCAAATTTGAATGTATTGCACATATCACAATCCATCAACGTAACTTGTATTCATGAGCATCATTCACTATAGTAAGCCATAAAATCCATAGGAATTACCAAAAGCTACACTAGAGCATCATTCTCTCTGCATCATCTAACCCATCTGCCATGATTTGAATCATACTCTTGAAAGCAAGTGCATGCAATTCGAAAGCCCAATCCAAACCTTCACCTCATAGACGAAATTGAATGCCAGATCAGACCTCATGACAACAAATCATCCCAAAACACCAGTGCGAAGCAATCTGGAAGCAATCCGAGCAAATGAACTACCTCTGCCTCGGTTTGAGCCTCCACGCCACCCGTGAGGTCTAGATTTCAGTCCGGCATCGGTGACCATTGCGCTCTACTAGACGATGAGCCTTGAGCGGCTTAGGAGACAGTTCCAGCAGCTCTAGTTAATACCAAATTGAGCCCTAAAAGATGTCGTCGATGCCTAGGCTACCTCACCTCGTCTATCCTCGCCATGCACCTTCATCATCGTCGCGATTCTCCTATCACCTCTCCGATCACGATTATCAACCAGAAATCAGATTGCCGCCGACGACTTCCCGATCTGCCTGTTCCTCTCTTGTTTTCGTTCCATCTATAATAGGTGATGACGGCGGTGCAATGTCTGGTAGCACCATGCTGGTGGTCACCGGGATCAAAGGCCGAGACCAAGATGTGAAGGCAGTGGTGCTCGAATTGGAGTAGTAGAGAAACAGAAGGAGCGCTTTCTAGTTGAAATTGGAGTGGGCTTAGAAGACTGGCTTGCCGCCTTGTCCAAACGGCGTCATCGACGTTTTCACCGCCGGAGAAGAGCAAAGAGGTCGCTCCACAGAGAGAGAGAGAGAGAGAGAGAGAGAGAGAGAGAGAGAGAGATCTGTGATCGATATAAGGGGAGATGCAAATTGGGTTTCTGAGGTAGAACTAGAACTGTAGAGGGGTAAAATTGTCAGGAACAAAATAATTTGTGAATGCAAGTGGCCTTAAATATACAAGAAAAATTAGATGGCTTTATGGCTAATTAAAGTTTCAAAATGACACTTATGTGATTTGTTAAAAGAAAAATACATTATGTGCCTTCGTCAAAGTGATTGATGGAGAGGGAATCAAGTAATTAGCAATCACCATCAATCAGCATGGATCAAGGACCAATCAGTAATTAATGTCATCATTGTAATTGATATTTCTGTTGTAATTCTCTCCCTATATAAAGGGGCTATGAAATGAAATGAGTAAACCAATTCCAATTGTCATTTTACTTTAACACGTTATCAGCACGCTTAGAGCCAATAGCCAAAGAAAAAATCAAAACCCTAGAAGAAATTTTTTTTTCTTCTTCTTATTCTGCCGCCATCAACGATTTAAAAAAAAAAAAAAAAATCCACGTCCACCTCACTGGCCAGACCGGTCGCCAGCCCCACGGGCCTCCAGCCCAACGGCGCTGCACCTACACCTCCGCCTCATCTCAAATCACGCGCAGCCTCCCACCTGCACGCACACCGCCAAGCAGACTGGTGCAGCAACCCAGCACCCACAGCTGACTAGATCGGCCTCCTCCCCTCCAGATCCTTCTTTCGGCAGCACAGACGCCCTCCTCCCCTCCAGATCCTTCTTTCGGCAGCATAGAAGCCCTCCTCCCTCCCTGCACCGCCGGAGCCCGCACAGCCCAGCAAGCATCATACTTGTCCCAGAGAAATCTTAGTCGAATCCAACCTCGGCGCAGCAAATCCGGCCAAGTCCTGGTGCCCCAGACCTCTTGGCCAGCGCTTCCTCCATCAGCCGGCCTCCATCACCAGGCCTCAAACCTCTGCCCTTGTCCTGCTCGCCGGCGCGGCCTCCCTCTACCGTGCGTCTCGCTCCCAGCCTAACCCTGCAGCTTGTACTGCAGCCTTCAGCCTCCATCACAGCAACGCAGCACCGACCAAATAGCCACCTGTATCAAATCCCAGTCACATAGCCACCTGCAAACCAGAAGGAGACGCGAAGGAAGAAGACGCAGAAAACAAAAGAGAGAGAAAAGAAAAAGAGAGAAAGGAAAAGAAGGAAAAAAAAAGTGTGACCAGGCCCAAAGAAAAGAGCCGGCCCAGAAAAAAAAAAAAAGGTCCTGAGGCCCACAGAAAAAAAGGCCCAAAAAAGGACCAGGCCCTGAAAAAAAAAACAAAGAAAAGAAAAAAAAAAACAAGAACAAGGCCCACTGCTACAAAGAGATAGGAAGCGGCCCTGTTTTTCTCAAACCCAAAAACATCGCTACGCACGCCTGCATCAACACTCGCTTGCTCTAGGATCGTTTTATTTTCTCAAAATCAAGTATGTTTTCTTTTATTTATTTAATTTCATACTGTGGTATATTTAATTAGGATTTTTGAGCATGTTTAGTTAAATAATTTTGATCATTTTAAGCATGCCTTATTATTTATGTTTTATATGATTATATTTAAGCATGATTTATAATTATGTTTAAGCATGCTTTATATTTTATTGTTTATGGTTTATTATGAAATTTTAAGCATGTTTTTATTTTTATTTACGCTTATATAAATTATGCCTACGCGTGCTTTGTATTATGCTATTGTTTACATTTTATTTTATGCATGATATATTCTTGCTATTATTATATGTAACATATATTTTGTTGTATATTTGTGCAATTTGAGCATGTCATGTAGTTTATTTTTATATATGCTATGTTTAAATGTGCTATGATTAATTTTTAGAATGCAACATATAAAATTCCATTTTGCCATGATAATGAAAATTCATGCGCATTATACACACACTTACTGTGATAAAGTATTTTCACATAGCATCAAAAAAATGTGACCATTACGAATCTTGATCTTGAAATCTAATTCATACGTTTGGAAAATAATTTACGTGGATGTCTTTATCACTGTGTAATTTATATCTTCTCTTTTGTTTTATGTAGATGGCTGATCCAACTCGACCTAAGTTTGACATCTTGGACTCAGAAGGACTTGAGTACCATCGTCGGTTTTCCGATGTAGAAACTGCCTTTGTAGCAAAAGACTACACTGCCACCATTACCGACCAAAGATGATGAACTATCTAATAAGGTGAAAGCAGATGCCTTACTGTTTCTGAGGCGACATATTGATCCCAGCCTACGCTGGGAGTACATTCAGTTGAAGACACCCAAAGAACTGTGGGATGCCCTTAAGGGATGTTTCGGGAACATTCACGATACTTTGCTCCCAAGACTGGCTGTTCAGTGGAATGAAATCCGCTTGCCAACTATAAAAAGGTCAATGACTTCAACAAGGACATGTTACGCTTAAAGCCACATCTCAATTTCAGTGGAAGGAAAATCATAGAAGATGATATGATCTACAAGACTCTTTTCACCTTTCCTACTTCAGCGTTTATGCCAGCGGACAAGTATAGGATGGAGTATGACAACAAAAAAATCACAACCTTCAATAAGTTGATCAGCCTACTGCAAGTGGCTGAGAGGCAAAATGAGGATCTCTTGAACAACAATGCTAGGCCCACTGGGACAAAGAAAATTTCCGAGGCTAATTATGGAAAAATAAAAGGTGGAAAGAACTCCAATGCAAAGGAGTTTGGACGTGCTGATCCCTACCCACGTGGCAACAATGCACCACATGGAAAGGGACGTGGAGGTGATGGAAACAAGGTGCAAAAGGCACCTAAGAACCCTTCAGTCAAACATGATAGAGTTGGCAATGAACCATGCTATAGGTGTGGAATCATTGGACATTGGTATAAGAACTGCCAAGCAAGCAACATAGTTGCAGCTACTTACAAGAGATATAGGGAGTCTAAAGAACAAGAAACTCACTATATGGAAGAAGGAGGCCATGACCCAGATGTCAACCTCACAATTGCATACCTCAATGGCAACAAGGAACTTGCGCAGTCAATGGATGCACTAGATTTTGACTGACCTGGTTTATCTATTTATTTTCCAAAGACATATGTGAAGGTATAATGCCTCATTTTTAATTAGACTATTACTTGGTCTTAAAGTTTATTTCAATAATGGTTTAGATTTATGAATAAAGACCTTGATTTGATTATCGTTGGCTTATTAATAAATTTTGAATTTTATTCTAAAGCACTGAATTTATTCAAATTTATTTACTACACATATTTATATGGTTCAAAATAGCACTATAAAGATGTAAAGCAATACGTCTAGAGAAAAATTATTAGAATGAAAAGAATAACATTCTACGCAAATAGAAATACTCTAAAGAATATGAGTTATATTTTCTAAATACCTCCCATTTATTTGTAGGAATGAATGGAGGAGAACTTGAGTGCTTAATTGATAGTGGGACTACCCACACAATATTAAGAAATAGGCAATTATTCATTGAATCAATAGCCTATAATTCCTCTGTGACTACGATAATTGGATCATCACAAGTAATAAAAGGGCGAGGAACTGCCAAATTTTTGTTGCCTAATGGCACAACATTTCAAGTCATAGACGCTCTATATGCAACAAGAGCTAATCGAACCTTGTTAAGTTTCAAAGATATTAGTGCCAACGGTTATCATGTAAAAACACACTATGAGAATGGAACTGAATACTTTTATATTACCTCTAATGAATATGGAAAGAAACACATTTTAGAGAAGCTCATGAGTCAATCTAGTGGACTGTACCTCACTACGATTCGAATCATTGAATCCTAGATTGTCACCGATAATGAAATGTGGGACACTGAATCATACAGACTTTGGCATGAATGACTAGGGCACCCCAGTCGTGACATGATGATCCGTATTTTAAAAAACTCATATGGACATCCCTTCTTTCGAGTGAAACATAAAATGGGACAAAAATTCGTCACACTGCAAGGTGTCGGTTCTAGTATTGCTCAAATGTAGTCATTGCCTTCTGAAGTACCAGAAGCACTACCTCCCTCCCATTATGCCTCATTGACTATCTCAAAGGCACATCACTCGTTTTGCAAAGCCTGCTCTTTAGCAAAAACAAGATCGAGAGCTCCCTATGCTAAAGATAAAACATAAAACATTCCATTCTTACAAAAGGATACAAAGAGATATCTGTGGACCTATCCATCCAGAATGCGGACCATTCAAGTACTTTATGGTTCTGGTAGATGCTTCGACACGCTGGTCACATGTCGCTGGTCACAAGAAATGCTGCATTTGCAAAACTCCTAGCACAAATTATACGCTTAAGGGCTCACCACCCTGATCACCCTATCAAGTCCATAAGGCTTGATAATGCTGGAGAGTTTACATCAAAAGCATTTGATGATTATTGAATGTCTATTGGGATCGATGTAGAGCGTCCTGTACCCCATGTGCATACACAAAATGGTCTCGCAGAAGCCATCATCAAAAGGCTACAGATGGTGGCTAGGGCATTGGTTATGTGCACCAACTTGCCTATATCTGCCTGGGTTATGCAATATTGCACGCAGCTTTACTTACTCGTTTTATACCCACTGCTAGCCAACCATTTTCTGTGTACCAGTTGGTAATTGGATATGAGCCTGACATTTCATACTGACGCATATTTGGTTACGCAGTATATGTGCCTATTGTGCCCCCACAGTGCACCAAAATGAGTCCTAAGAGACGATTAAGTATTTATGTTGGATACAAATCCCCAACAATTATCCGTTATTTGGAAACCCTTGACAGGCGATCTCTTTACCGCTAGATTTGAGGATTGTCACTTTGATGAGACAGTCTTCCCGTCGTTAGGGGGAGATAGGAAAAAGGATTTTCCAAGGGAACGACAGGAATTGTCGTGGTTTGTCCCCACTCTGTCTCATTTTGGTCCCCGCACTTCACAAAGTGAAAGTGAAGTGAAAAGAATAATCGATCTTTAGAACGTAGCAGATTCGATGCCTGATGCGTTTACTGATATCGCAAAAGTGACGAGATCACATATACCGGCTGCAAATGTGCCTGCAAGGTTAGAAGTCCCCAACAAGGGGCACGGTGCCGTAGATAGTGGCACTGCAACCGCACTTAGTGGAGGTGTGGTTGAGGTCGTGGCTCCCCAACGAAGAGGGGGAGGCCACTTGGTTCAATTGACACTCACCCAAGGAAGAAGAGGGTGAGTAAGGCACATATCAATCATTAATGTATAGAATCCCTCTAATGAGATTGTCTTTGATTATAGTTATGTCTATGAATCAATACTGGTGGACGCTCCGATGTTAAAAATGATTCCAGAGAACAAAGAAATCTTAGAGGATTATGAGAGTGCATATGCGTTGATAGAAAGATCTTCCATACACATTGATGATATATACTATTGCTCAAGGAATCATAGAGCACGATGATATCGAACCACGCTCTGTTTCAAAATGTCAACAAAGAGCAGATTGGCCTAAATGGAATGAAACAATCCAAGCAGAATTAGATTCTCTGACAAAGAGACAAGTATTTGGTCCGGTAGTGCTAACCCCACCAAGTGTAAAGCCTGTAAGACATAAATGGGCCTTTGTCAGAAAGCGTAATGAGAAGAATGAAGTCCTGAGGAACAAGGCTCACCTTGTGGCGCAAGGTGTCTCACAATGCTCTGGAATTGACTACGAGGAGACATACTCTCTCGTAATGGACATTATAACGTTCCACTACTTAGTTAGCTTGGTAGTTTTCAAAGGACTGGAAATGCAGCTCATGGATGTGGTTACTGCATATCTCTATGGGGATCTAGATTCAGAGATATATATGAAAGTGTATGATGGCCTTACATTACCCAAGTTAAGTGACTCTAAACCATGGAGTGCGTTTTCAATTAGGTATGAAACGCTCACTTTACGGATTGAAACAATCCGGGCGGATGTGGTATACCCGTCTAAGTGACTACTTGATTGGGAAGGGATATAAGAATGATGAATTATGCCCTTGCGTATTCATAAAAAAAAACAAGTTCCGGATTTGCAATTGTAGCAGTATATGTCGATGATATGAACATAATATGTACTCTTGATGACATAAGAGAAACCGCGAGCTACTTGAAATCCGAATTTGAGATGAATGAACTTAGGAAAACTTGATTCTATCTAGGCCTTGAACTAGAAAACTGAGTTTGTGGAATACTAATCCACCAGTCTGCGTATGTCCAAAAGCAGGAGATATAACATGGACAAAGCGCATCCTACTAGCACTCCCATGATCGGTCGAAGCTTGGATGCAAGAAAAGATCCATTTCGTCCAAAAGAAGATGACGAAGAGGTGTTGGGAGCTGAAATTCCCTATCTAAGTGCAATAGTTGCATTATTGTACCTAGCCTAATGTACTCGCCAAGACATTGCATTCTCAGTGAACTTGTTAGCTAGATTTAGCTCAGCGCCAACGCAGCATCACTGTAATGGTATCAAGAACATTTTTCGATACCTAAAAGGAACCATTGACTTGGGACTGTTCTTTCCCTACAGAGAGACAAGAGGGACCGTAGATGGAACTGCAATCCCTAAAGGAAATGTTGATGGCGAAAGCGCCACTCACTACACCAAAACGCCAAATGACGTTTTGGTTAGTTTTGCTGATGCTGGGTACCTCTCTGACCCACATAAAGGTCGTTCCTAAATTGGTTATGTATTTACCTTTGGGAACATGGCGATATCTTGGAGATCAACCAAGCAAACCCTTGTGGCTACCTCCTTGAACCACGCAGAGATCATTGCTCTACATGAGGCGGTTCGTGAGTATGTATGGTTAAGAGCTATCATCACACATATTCGAGGGACTAGTGGTTTGAATTCTACCACTGAAGAGTCTGCTTGCATTTATGAAGATAATACAGCTTGCATCGAACATATGAAGCTAGGATATATCAAGGGTGATAATACAAAACACATATCGCCAAAGTTTTCCTACAATCAGCAACAACAGACCCTCCTCAAGATTCAAGTGAATCAAGTAAGGTTTGAGGAGAGTGTTGCAGATTTGTTCCCCAAATCACTGCCTAAGGCCACATTTGAGAAACATGTGAAAAGCATAGGAATGCGAAGACTTTCCAAGCTCCCTTGATTAATGTAAAGATCAACGGGAGGTGTAGACGTCAGGGGGGAGTCTAACAGACACATGTCATCCTCAAATGTAAAAGGTTCGTTGTGCTCTTTTCCTTCAACCAAGGTGTATTTTTTGTCCCACAGGGTTTTTATTGTTACTTGGCAAGGTTTTTAGTGAGGCAACAACTCATGCACCATTTCATCTTTGACTTGGCACAAGGGGGAGTGTTAAAGGAAAAACACAATATGTGCCTTTGTCAAAGAGATTGACGGAGAGGGAATCAAGTAATTAGCAATCACCATCAATCAACATGGATCAAGGACCAATTAGTAATTAATGTCATCATTGTAATTGATATTTCCATTGTAATTCTCTCCTTATATAATGGGGCTATGAAATGAAATGAGTAGAACAATTCCAATTGTCATTTTACTTTAACACTTATGAGTAATTTTTTTTTTTTTTTTTTTTATGATGGGTTATAGAAAATTTTCAATCTTGAGGAAATCTGGGAATCGTGGCGCCTGGTGGAGCTGTTGAGGGAATCCAGGGCTTCGCAAGTAAAACAAATACATAGTCATGGATTTTGCAAGTGATTTCCATCGGGCTCCGCTTCCTTCGACTAATACCAATTTTATAGCCGATATTGTGGTAATTTGAATTTGCTCCCAGCTTCTTCTTTTTGTCTTTGATTTTAGTTTATGCTCTTCTTCATTTTGATTGTCTTCTCTGAATTCATATTCAGTTTCAATTTAGTTTCACACTGTATGAATTACAACTGAACAAACTTTCTTGGTGCGGTGTTTATATCTCTCCGTTTGATTATCCAAAAACGGGACAAAGGGTATTCTGTTCTTGGTGCAATGTTGCTTTTTGAAGTTGGATTTGGCAACTTTTCTTTGTTTGATTGGTGAAAGAATTGTGTAGAAGATAGAGTTTTTTGGTTTTTCAGTGTTTTGGGTTAATAAGTGATGACCTGCACTGAGCTGATTGCATTTTTTCATTGCGTAAAGTTTTAATCCTTTTTTCTATCTAATTGGATTTGTTAGTGAATTAGTGAACGAGTTCTGAGAATAATGGAACACAATCTCAACAAGTTCATACTCCCAGCCATTGCATTGAATTGATTCACTTAGAATACAGTTTGCACTGAAATCTTAACTTGGTTATTCCATTTTCCTTATTGTCTACACATCTTTTTCAGGTTCTTTTTGTGTCTTACCACTTTGGTCAATGCAGAGTTCTCTTTGGCCGGCCAACAACTAATGCACCACAGAGACAAAGCCCATCTGAGATACTCAGTTTCCCGAGTCTATTAAATTAAAGCTGTCTGCTGCTTCAGCCCGGTACAAATGTTTTTGTCATGCTCCTCATTGATCTGTTATATTAATTTGCACACATTCATAATCAATTTCAAATTGTATCACTCATGAGCGAGTGACATTCCTCAACATTCATAAATAGTAACTAGTTCCAAATGATAAGAGAGGTTGGTATATATGTAGTACTCCACATATCTATATTGACTAAACTCTAATTCCTATATTAACTACAGCAATTGTTTGGTTGTACAAAAAAAAGAAAAAATAGAAAGAAAAAAATTGCAAAAAATTGGAGCGAAGCAACAATATTAACATTAAGTATTTTCCATTTATGATATGAATTTGTGAATTTGGTATATATGGTTGTTAAGTATATGAGTCCAAATTGTAGCATAAATTACAATTGTGCATAGTCTTTTCGATCTGGGTTTTGCCCCATTATGAACCTCGCAATTAGTAATGATTGACTCACTTTGTATCCTGAGATATGCCTATTGAAACAAACAAGAGAGTTGGCCAGGGTATACTATACTATGAGCATTTAGTATTTGTGTTTCAGCAAAAGGCATATATTTAGGTGGATTAAGTATGAGCGTCAGAGGTCAAGGTTTTGGCATCAAAGGGGGTTTAATGCTATGAGAGGGTTCATTTTGAAAATTATTTGAAATGGATACGAATGATATGAAGTTTGGTTTGGGCGTAATTGTGAAGTATCAGAAATTAAGTACTTCCATTTTTTTTTCCCTGGGAGATATGCTTATTCTCATCTATGAAGCTTTTGGTTTTTGAATGACTGACAGTATTACCTAAATTAAGGTCTTGGAAAGAGTTACCTGCTTTTATGATTCTCTGATGGCTTCTTCATAGCCAGTTTCATTACCAATATTGGGTTTGTATTCCTAAAAACTTTGGACATGTTGTAATCAGAAACTCTTTAGCATATAAATGTTGATTTATCACATTAAGTCAATTGGATCATGATCTAGGCTTATAGAATATAGAAATATGGCATCATAAATTGAAGTGTGTTTTCTTTTAATGTATTAGAGTCATTACGTGAGTATATCTTATAATGGAAGCAGGATTTTAATATATCTTTAGGCTCATAGTAGGTTAATGAAAAGTGTAAGGGCTGCAATGAGTGTATATTATAATGCAAGTAGTCAAAATTCAAGAAGCTAGGTATTTAATAATCCTCTAAGGTTTAAGCATGCATTTTGATAATTAGATGCAGGGATCAATTTTTAAATTTCTTTGCTTTTTTGAACCTTTTTGAATTGAACCTCTATGAGAACATCAAATTTGGTTGTCACAGAAGATTTTGGAGTTTGAGTTGACTGAGGGACTTTTCCATTGGTTTTGTGGCACTTGCAAATGGGTCATCTGTAGGGTTGAATTTTGATACCTGTTAAACAAAGAAAGTTAATTTCAGGTATTCAACCTATTCAGTTATTGAATCATTAAGGCACATATATGTTTTCCCAATTCAGGAAACAGAAACCTATTTGTTTATGTTGGTGACACATTTCCTTACAATTGATGGTGCAGTGAAAACTTTGAATTCAATCTTTAGGCAGTGGGGTATTGAGGCCAACGTGAAGCAATGGCACACAACTGGAGACCCATGTAGTGGAGCTGCCATTGATTCCATCACATACGACAATGGTGATTACAATCCCTTCATCAAATGTGACTGTTCTGATAAAGTCACTTGCCGTAATTCAGTTCTTACTGTCAATATTTTTACTTCAATATCACACCCATGCAATGATCATGATTTGTATTTGCAGGAAAGTTTATGCCTTGGATGTTGTTGGTGTACTTCCAGAAGAACTGTGACACCAGAAGAACTATGAAAATTGAGCTACCTATTCAATCTGTATGTTGTTTGATAGGAGCAAAAAAGTGTGACGATATTATTGATTATGTGCCTCATTTTAGCCTTATTTTTTCCTTAGTTTAGTGTTTTGAGTTATTAAGTCCTTTTGAGAGTCTTGTTCAGTGTTTGGAGTGGAATAGGCGGAAAAAGTAAAATTCATGAAAAATCCTAGCTGGATCAGGATTCCTAACTGTCAAC
>LYNE01005466.1:0-11645 GCA_001662545.1 Rosa x damascena
CATCGTCAGACTTATTAAGATTGATCTGCAGTTTCGTTTAGGATTCAAGTTGTGTTGCTATCCTGTATTAGGATGCAAATTGGCCTACACTCCTAAGACTGATTCCTAAGTTGACATATTGATAAGTTGCGTTAGTTGGGAAATATACATCCATTCTGTAATTACATTAAACTCGGCTTTCAACTCCTCGAACTACTGCTCTCCAAGCAGATAAATCAAACAACTCACAGCTTAATCCCAAAATCTGCATATTCAATTTCAAAAACTGAATACTTCACAATTGAAATGAAAAACCCAGCCCTCTCTATCCGTAAAGGAAGAACAACAACGAAGCAGAGCAGAGAATTACCTGAAACGAAGGAGGAAACCAGAGGAGTAGAAGGAGCGGATCCCCCAGGGTTCCAAACTGTGACGTTTTTGGTAGTCAAGGTGGCGGCGGTGCTATCGGTGACCGTGACGGTGTCGGTGTTGCTGCAATCGGATAGAGGCTTCAGCTAATTTATAAATAGCCCACAGATTTATACAATAATTCCATGTAACTGACCTACCTGAGATGAGAAGCTGATTGATCTCGGTCGGAGGCGGAGAAAGGTGGGGACTGGGAGGGAGCTGAGGTTTCAACGACATTGTCGGGGTCTACATTTCTTTGACTCTCCCGGTGCTTCAGATTTCGCCGGAGAATAGAGGAGGAATGATTGTTATGGTGAGAAGAAGGAGCTCGAGTTTGGGGAGGAGGAGCTCAAATCTGGGTTGAGAATTGAGGTCAAGACCTCAATGTTTCAGTTTTGGGTCGGGCGCTCTTTTTTTCTAAGTGTAAAAGTTTTAAGTTTTAGTCCCTGCTTCTTCATTTCACTTAAAAGACTTAGCACTTTTTGCAAACATAGGTTCCCGCAAATTTTCGAACTAAACTTTTAACACCGGTCATTTTAAGAACTGATGTTAATGACATACATTTAAATCATTATTTTTCTAAAATGATGTTAACTTACTTTTTTACATCATGTGCAAGTATGACCGATTTAAATGATGTGATGTAAATGAACAGATTTCTAGTAGTGAAAAGGGGGGATTTAACTTTTGGTTTCTAAGTTTCTATGAAATAAAACAAAAAGATAAATATATACATGTGATCGACTTCTTCACAGTCAAATCAGAATTTCCAAACCATATCAACATGCAATGAATTATTTCAAACTAAACAACCTAAAATCGTGCCAACACTAAATATCAAAAATGAATTCGAAGTACAAGTCTGAAGAGATCGAGTACCACTTTAATTCTTCTTTAATCTCCTAAGTTAGGAAAAGTCCGTAACTCAAAATATTTCATATAAAACATTACGTTAATACTGAAGAGCATCCGTCAACATTAAATATGAATCATTAAGTGCAATTAGAATTCTGAATTCAAACATGTATGCATCCATAAGAAGTTACAAACGCACAAACATGTAACATATAATCTCGACCATTGTACATAGCCTTTACCACTTTAATTTCTGTCCTAAAACGATTAGGTGAATCAGAACACAAATTTGGCTTTATTAACCTGCAGATTAACATAATTATTCAACCAAAATCATATGCTTAAAGATATAAAAGGATGGCACAAAATCAGATTATAAAGATATCATAAACAACTCAAGAACATAAAGAAACAAATCTGAAAATTACTAACATAAACTCATTCTCAACAAAAATCCAATACCAATAACAAAGTTCATAATCAAAATCTGAAATTCAATACTAAAGAGTACGAAAACAGAAATAAGGGCCATGGATTACACTTTTTGATCTTCGAGGAAGCTTGGAGAACGTCAAGAGAACACAAGGCTTGGCCTTCAAGAACACGAACAGCCTTGGAGAAGTCCTAAAACTCTTCACGACAAGAGGCTTTTTCTGAATATTTTGGAGAGGGTTTTGGAGACAAGAGAGCTAAGCTAATTAACTGAATTTTGTATGAAGAAGTGATGATTTTGGAGTAGAGAATGGCTGCTATTTATAGTGGAATTCTCATCTCTTGTGATGCAATCATGGCCAATCATCTTGAGGTGATTTCTCCTCCAAGTTTGCTTGATTTTATCATGACAAAGTCTTGATTTTTCTGATCTCTTTTCCCCTTAATGACTCATTGTATAGTCCTTGAATAGTGACCAGATACATCCCTTATTCCTCTCCTTTAAATTGCACTAATTTCTTCTTCCAATTGTGCACATAATGAACTCCTACAATCAAGAAAAATCAGAAATTAATTGGTGTCTATAACAATAGAAAATAAGATAATCAAGAATAAATATTTATTCTAAACACTCCCTTTTATCTCCTTGAATTCTTCCTGATTTTTCCTTTAAGTTTTCCTTGAATTCATCACTCAAGAGTTCTTAATTTGATGGACTCCTAAATTCTCTATTTAATAGGAAAGTTCAAAGAAAGTTCCCTAAAACAAAATAGGAAATATTTCCTAAAGTGAAAGAGGAAAGTTTCTAAAATGACTTGTCTTTATTTTACTCTCATTTTTTTCTCTTTTTCTGCTCTTTTCTTCATTTCCGACCTTGAAGTACCTAAAAACATAAATGATGTTATAATTAGTAATTTTAACAAAATAACTTAGCCAAATGAGGGAAAATACATATTAAAAACGTCACACTTTGTGCTCCTATCAATTGCCTGCCAACAAAACAGATTAGCAAAAAAATTAGGGTTTTTCTAAATGTACCCAACAAATTTCTATATAGACCAAGCATATTTTTTACACCCAATAAAAAAAATAGAATTTATAATTGTACTAAGCAACTTTTCCAACAATACCCTTAACAAAACTCACACCCAGCAAAAGTTATACCCAGCAAATCTCACACCCAGTAAAACTTGGATTATCTGCGCATCAAGAGCAAACCTTTCCAAAATCAACATGCCAGAGGCATAGATTAATTACTAGAATACCCAAAACTGAGAATGATGGCTGAAGAGACCAGAAGCAAGAAATGGCAAGCCAGAGCCAAAATGGAGGCGGGACTAATGGCGAAATGGGTTCTCTGGGAGACACGTGTAACAACTGCCATGGCTGCCTAAAACCCAGTTCAGAGAGGCAAGCCACACGCAAGTTCTCATATGACCTTAAATTATCCAATTCTTGCTTAGTTGCTTTCCACCCAAGTTCTCCATATTGAATATTCCCGAAATGAAAATCGATCAAACTTCTTAATTGTTTAGGACACCCAGATTGAGATAGTTCTGCACCCAATTCTTCATTGATTTCCATCTTCACCACAAACCCATTTGAAGCATGATTGAAAATCAGCTCAAGTTCAATATATAAATAGAAGCCGGAAATTAACTAGCACAACCATCAATTCACCAGAGCCCTTCCCTTTCTCATTGAGAAGATCAGCAAAAGCACCTCCCATCTCTATTCTCATCAATCTCACCGCAGAAACTGAACAAGCCAGAGCAATTCGAAACTAAGCTATCATAATTCAAAACAACAAGAAGTCCCACACCCCATACTTCATACCAATTATCCTTACAACAACTCTTCTGACGAAGACCCAACCTAGGGGTTTGACTCTGGGCCGGGTAATCAGAGAGATGGAGAAGAAGAGGTGTAAAGATTGGAGCGGGGAAGAGAGTGAGGGACTGACTTGGTTGTCGCGATGATGATTAATAGGCGGAGGGGGAGAGTGAGGCGGAGAAGCGGCGATGAGACATGGCTCAAATGCACACTGCAACAAACAACATCAAAAATTGATGCGGAGATAAGTTTTATCTCACACCCAGCTTGCTGGGTATGACTTCGGCTGGGTGTGAGTTTTGTTAAGGGTATTGTTGCAAAAGTTGCTGAGTATAATTATAAATTCTATTTTTTTTATTGGGTGTAATAAACTTGCTAGGTCTATATAGAAATTTGCTGGGTACATTTAGAAAGACCCAAAAATTATACCCAAATTCACCCATTAAACCTTAAGAAAGAAACACACTAAACCCTCCTCAATTTTCTGGTGATACCTAATTCACCACAACTCAGGGACTTGGACTTCGTCGCGCTTCGGTAAAGGCTAGAGGTTTGTCAAGTAGAGCCTCCTTATCCATCTGGGCCGGTCGGAAAATTGATTTTGGTGTACTGGGTGTCGTTGGAAATTTGTAAGATTGAAACTTTGTGGCTTTTCTTTTGGAGGAATGGGATTGCAAAGAAAAATAAGAAGAACAGAGAAAATGCATGGTTTGAACTCGATGAAGAAAACAAAGCAGCAGGATTACTACTTAGTCGTGAAATGAGTAAGGATTAAAAAATTAAAATAAAGTGTAGTGGGGAAAAATTGATCCAAGCCGTTAGATGTACTTATTAACACGTGTCACTATGTAGTTAAAAACTTAGGTAGCTTAGGAGAGGATCATGTCCCTTCATATTATACCCTCCCAAAGTTAAGAAGATGCTGAGCTAAATGGGCCTCTTTAATTTATGGGCTTATGGCCTTGTCTCCATGGACTGGCATTATATGGACTACCCATTAGGCCCAAAATCTCTTCGTCTTCTTTGGAATTTCATTTCCCATCTTCATAGTGTGAGCGAGTCTCAGAGAGAGAGAGAAGCATCGGAGCTTGGCCGAAAGAACCACGAATCTGACCGTAAACGATGTTCCTCCGAGCGATCGCACGGCCGCTGATGGCCAGGGTGAAGCAGACGACGGGGATCGTAGGGCTGGACGTGGTCCCCAACGCAAGGGAGGTACTGATCGAGCTCTACTCCAAAACCCTAAAGGAGATCCAGGCCGTCCCCGAGGACGAAGGCTACCGCAAAGCCGTCGAGAGCTTCACTCGGCAGCGCCTCCAGGTCTGCCGCGAAGAGGACTGGGAGGCCATCGAGAAGAGGCTCGGCTGCGGCCAGGTCAGAGGAGCTCATCGAGGAGGCGCGTGACGAGCTCACGCTCATCGGAAAGATGATCGGTCAGTGCTGTTTTCGAATTGAAATGTGTGTGTTGTTTGTTCACTTTGTTTTGTTGTGTGGTTTTAGCTTTGGAAGAAACTGAGAGTGAAATCGGAGTGTTAATGTGTGCTTTCTGGTTTGGACTTGTTTGTGGTTTGCTTATTCGACGAGAAATAGCGATTGGAAAATGCAAATGAGGTTGGAATTTTTGGGGATTAGGTCCGGAATTACAAGTTTTGTGTGGTTATTGAGTTTTTTTCGCTTGTCTAGTGATTGTAGAATTCTATTGGTTGCCGAGTTTTATTTGGAGTTTTTAGTTTTAAAGATAATATGGTTGCTGAAAATTTCACTTTAAAGTGCTTGTTTTGGAATTTCGTCACAATTTTCGTGTTTCCTATGATATGCCTATCATGTTTCAAGCTTAGGCATTCCTATGTATGTTTATCCACGGGCAACTACACATGCATGTATTCAGCCATCAGGTTGGGTTACAATTCTTTCGGTACACCACTTTACTGGTGTTGATTCTGTCTTGACATTTGGTTTTTGCTTATATAGCTGAAAAGTGGTGTTACTGTCAGCTTTGATCAGGATTATGATTTGCCAATGGATCCGATGGTAATTACTACTTGAGAATGCTAAGTTGGTAACTCAAAATATGAGTCGGTCAATATTTATAGTTAGCCTGTTGTGACGATCATTTGTATCGAGTTCATCTACTTATTTCCCGGTGGCTTCTCTTCCGAAAGTTATTTTATTCTAGGCATGTCCCCTGTTCCTGCAATAGCACTTCGTTGACTATCCAATCTCCATTAAGTGGAAGTGGAACAGATGATAAGGAAATGCTATTTTCGTCACTTGAATGCCTTTTACTAAGGCCAGAGTAGAAATCTTAATGTGTGTGAAAGCATGGTGTTTACTAGCCACTGCAACTGTTTCTTCAAAACATATGACATTTTGGTTCATCCATTTTCAATTGTTTCCATAATGTTGGAATCTTCTGTTGTCAAAATGTATATTTCTCGTGCTTCCTTCTTACAAAGTGCTCTTTTCTGTTTTTGATTTTGTTCCTTTTCTATCTTTGTTCTGTTTTGAAGTGCTTGTTGAGACAAATGATATAGTTATTGTTTGTCAAAGTACAATTGTATTATCCAGATTCTTTCGTTTAACTTCTAATCGTATTATGAGCTCTTTATTTCCATGAATATACGAAAAGGGATGGATTGTTTATAATGGTTTGCATTGTTTATTGTGTTGTATTGGAGAGTGGGATCCATGCGGTGTTCCTGATGATTACGAGTGTGAGGTGATCGAGAATGATGCTCCAGTCCCCAAACACGTGCCCATTCACCGACCTGGTCCTCTTCCTGAGGAGTTTTATAAAACGCTGCAGGGTCTTGGTTCAGACCAAACAAAGTTGGATGAGGCTAAGGCCACCTCGATTGACTCTGAGTCCAAGGCATAAGGGTCTGCTGTTTCTGTTTTGAAGAACTATAGATTCCAAATTTGAATTTTTATCTCTCTCTTGGAACTCTCCTGCTTATCTTTGATTACAATGGGTTTGTTTGTAGATTTAAATTATGGGAGAGAGAGGCTTGAATGTATTGTGCAAAATTTGATGCATGCACTAAAAATGTTAGACATCCAATTTCAAGCTGCATATTGGTTTAGTTCCCAACCCACAATGAAGAAGAAGGAAAAGAAAAAAAAAACCAATAGACAAAAAGGTCCCTTTGATCTTGTTCAGGGTTTTATGACTTTTATCCACTAGGTGTTCATAAAGTCTTTTTCTGTTTTTTTCTTTTTTGTTGGGACAAATTTCATAAAGTCTTGTAAACTTTTGATCTTCAATGAACTTCCCGGTATTAAAAAAAACCAATTCATGGCAAATATTTATCTCGATCTCTTTCAAATTTTGGCCAGGATTTACGGATATTAACATCTATATGAAACATTACCTTGAAAAGCTAAAACATTAAGTGATTCACGCCCCACGTTGGCACATTCATCCTTGACCTCACAAGAAGAACTGTGAGTGTTAATTAAAGCTTAAAAGTTGACCCAACTCCCAAATTAGCACAAACCCTCTCTCTCTCTGATCTGTAAGGTAGACATAGACCAACTCTTACTTAGAACAGCTAATTATGCTTACTAACAATTTCATATGATACCAATTGGACAAGGCTGTTTAGTTGTCCTTCTTAATCCTGTCTTGAATTGGATGGTTATTATCGCCAACTTTGTGCTTACACATGCTTGTAAACATCATAAGCACCACAAGTTCTATTAGTCAGGCCAACTTTGCAATATCTAATTATTTAGTCCACTCTCTACCAGAAGCAAAATAAAACTTGAACTATAGAATGTGCATTAGACATGAGCCACTAATTTGACATGGATTGTCGGACTTACCTGCACTATGTGTGAATCCAGTGTGTGGTCAGAAGCACCGGTGTTTAATCTCGTAAAACTATCGAAAATTTCATTCATGCATGAAGGGTGGAGAAGTGTCCGGATCTTGATCACTTCACTACAAAATGCTGCCTTACACATCTAGATGACCTAAGTGGCAATTCTTAAAACATGTTTGGGGGCGAAATTAGATCGAACTAAAGACAGAAAAAGAAGAGTACTAAAGTTTGGAATTACATTCTCCAATTCTGTTTCCGCATATTTATTATACTACAAATTAAAATAAGGGATAATGATCATTTACCCAATTTTGGGGTTAATTAACCCCACTTACCCAAACACTCTAAGAGATTGCCTACTTACACAATATCTTATATATATTTTGCCCTAATACTCAATTAAGTATTTTTTTTATTTATTTTTAGGACAATTTTACCCTCTCCTTCTTTGTCACTTAGAGAGAGAAGTCATCGGAGACTTAGAGAGAGAAGTCATCGGAGACCTCGCCGGACTCCGGTGACGGGTGGCCGGCCGCTGACTCCGGTGACAAGAATCCGGCAACCGGCTACCGGATTCCGGCGTCCGATTTTATTGCCCCCTAATAATACCCAGTAATCATATTATTACCCCCCAGTAATCATATTATTGACCCCTAATAATCGTATTATTGCCCCCCAATAATCATATTATTGCCCTCTAATAATCATTTGTGTCGCACTATTACCACCCAAAAACGATTCAAAACAATATAAACAAACTTGAAACAGAATCAAATCCCAAAGTTGAAGCAGTACTAATTATTAAACATGATCACTGAGCAATTCACAAGCAAAACCAATTGTTTCTTAGCAATTGGATCTCGGCGCCAAAATCGAGGCAGCCGGAAGAGCTGAAAAGAGATAATTGGAAGTTTATAAGATTTGACCACCCAGAAAATGCTGTGGGTAGCAAATTGGAGCAAAAAAACCATGAAGCCTTCTGCTCGGAAGAGGACCATCATGGCAGTTTGTCGTCTCCCACTCCCCCCCCCCCCAGCCACGACTTCATCTCCACCAATCCTTCCAACTGCCACCTCCTCATCGTCACCGGTGACCGCCAGGGCCGCATCACCCTCCTCGACCTCCGCCACAAGTCCCATCCTCTGGTTCGACGTCGACACCAACAACAACTCTCGCTCGCGCGTCCAGGACCTCTGCTAGGTCCAGGCCCGACCTGAATCCTACCTCCTCGCTGCCATCTCCGGATTCTCCTCCCTCTCCCTCTACAACCCCAACGCGTCGTCCAAATCCAATTACGAGATCGAGAAGTCGTCGAGTTTGTTGCACGAGACGAGAACGACGACGACGACGAAGCCACAGATGGAGTAGGACGACGATGATAGAAGCTATGAGGTCTAGAGCTCGACGATAGGGGAGGCCTAGGGCTCGACGAAGCCGCAGATGGAGTAGGCTGACGATGATAGAAGCTACGAGGCCTAGGGCTCGACGATGGAGTAGGCGGTGATGATGGCCGAGAAATGCCCATTGGTAGCAGGCGGTGATAGAAGCTACGAGGCCTAGGGCTCGACGATGGAGTAGGCGGTGATGATGGCCGAGAAATGCCCATTGGTAGCCGGCGTTGATAGAAGTTACGAGGCCTAGGGCTCGACGACGGTGGTCTGGGTGAGGAGGTGGATGTGTGTGTGTGTGTGAGAGAGAGAGAGAGAGAGAGAGAGAGAGAGAGAGAGAAGAGTGTTATTTATTAATTAAAATGAGGGCAAAACTGTCAATACATGTTAAATTGGATAAATGAGAGTAAAAAACTCTTCGTGGAGTAAGTAAGCAATTTTTAGACTCAAATTGTATAAATGGTCAATATCCCTTAAAATAAATTTTAATTCGCTGATATAATGAATGACCTCATATCTCGTGTATCTATGGGCGTAGGGAGAGGGGGGCGAGAAGGGTCAGCTGACCCTCCTCATATTTTCATCTTTATTGTTGAATAATCAAACTTTCTATATAAAAATATAATATAATACCATAATGACCTTCCTAAATGCATAATTTTAGGCTCTTTAATTACTTTCCGGTTTTAATGTTTGATACATTCTCTTTTCAATTTCTATTAATACAGAGGAAATCATAATCAATATTCTCCAATAAATCAATTTAATAAGGTAATTTATAAAGCTACCATGTATAATGTCAATTACACATAGAAACCAATCATAGAAAATCTAGAAATCATGTCAACATACCTTCTTTGTACATAACAAGAATTATAAATCTCCAATAGCTTTAATAAGGAAATTATAAATAAGACGATTTTACATGGAGCAATTATGTTATCAGATGATTTTTTTTTTCTTCAATATAATAGCTATTTATGTTTTGACCCTCCTAAATGAATTTTATAGCTACGCCACTGCGTGTATCAATATAAAAATAAGGATTAATTTCAGTTTACCCCCCTGAGGTTTAGGGGTGTCATTATTTCACCCCCTCTACTTTCAATTTTGAATTTTTACCCCCTAAACTTTCCAATTTCTATCTGCCGTGTCCAATTTCTACTATTCCATCCAAATTGAATGTTAAGTTTGACTTTTGAAGGCTAAAATGGTCATTTCAACATAAAAAAAATTTAAAAAATTAAAAAAAAATCTGCTTTTTAGTTTTTTTTTTGTTTTTTGTTTTTTTTTTTCTTCTCTATTTATTTATTTATTTTTTGTCTTCAACCTATACACCACAAGTTATAATAGGTTTATAAAAACACAAAAAATACTTTAGGTAGTTGAAAGCCGCTCGCTGGTCTACGATAAAGTGAAGAATTTAGGATATATCCCCAATAAAGTGAAGAAATATCTGTAAAAAATGATTTTACACATATATTTCTTCACTTTATTAGGGATATATAGATATTTACAGATAAAGTATAAAATCATTTTTTACAGATATTTCTTCACTTTATTGGGGATATATCATATAATTCTTCAATTTATTGGAGATATATCACAAATATCGTAGACCAAAAATGATTTTACACAGATATTTCTTCACTTTATTGGGGATATACAGATATTTATTTACAGATAAAATGTAAAATTATTTTTTACAAATAGTTCTTCACTTTATTGGGGATATATCCTAAAATTCTTCACTTTATTAAAGATATATCACAAAAATCGTAAACCAGCGAGCGGTTTTCAACCACCTAGAGTATTTTTTTTGTTTTTATAAACCTATTATAACTTGTGGTGTATAGGTTGAAGACAAAAATAAATAAAAAATAATAAAAATAAGAAGAAACAGAAAAAAAATAAAATAAAATATAAAAATATAAAAAAATATTTAAAAAAACTAAAAAACCGAAATTTTATTTTTATTTTTTTTATGTTGAAATGACCATTTTAGCCCTCAAAAGTCAAACTTAACTTTCAATTTGGACGGAATAGTAGAAATTGGATACGGCTGATTGAAATTGGAAAGTTTAGGGAGTAAAAATTCAAAATTGAAAGTAGAGGGAGTGAAATGATGACACCCCCAAACCTCAAGAGGGTGAACTGAAATTAATCCTAAAAATAAATTCATACATGAGGTTAATCAACAGCAATACGCAACAATGGGGTTACAAATAACACTACTTCGGATCAAATACTAAATCCTGTAGTTTCGATCACCAACACAAGAATCAGTAAATTACCAATTTATTCCTGTTGTCCAGTTATAAACTGTAGGATAATGAACTACTTTCAGTTCCCAAGTTCAACATCCTAGGACTGATGAGTACTTTAAGGTTTGTGGGTCATGAAGCAGTGGATCATTCCACACATTGCTTAGGTGTACACAGTGGGGTAGCAACTAACAAAGAGGTGACCAAGCAAAGAAAGTGACAAAAATAGGCAACTAGACAAATTATTTTAGTAGCACATATTTTATATACAGAATATAAAGAGAGAAAGGACAATAGGTGGATTCATGTGGGAATTGCAGTGTCTCAGTGGCTTTCCACACTTTTTATTCTATTCTTATCACTGACATCAATGGCAGCAGGCTTTCTTGTAAATGAAACAATGAAACTCACACCATCACTAAAATTGGTTGTGAGATTGTAAATTTGTAACGGTGGTGGCGACAACCTAGCTCTAGCTAAGCACTCCCCAAGTGTTTCTCACATTTCTCCCACTAGAAAACGACCAACAACAAACCCCTACTGGAAAGCAGATGACAAAGCCCTCATCATTACATGGTATTGTTAATCTTGTAGATCAAATACAATTGTCCCACATCGGAAAAAGTATGACAGTAGAAAAATTTTACACTGACTTAGCA
>LYNE01005468.1:3718-23922 GCA_001662545.1 Rosa x damascena
AGAAACTCTTTATGGTCCTAGGGCCAATCGCACCTATGAATAGCCAACGGATTCCATGCGAAAACGCATGTAGAGAACGGAAATGAGTTCCTTTGCAATACCTTTAATGATTGCGAACAAAGGCACATTTTAGAGAAGTTTATGTGTCTCTCTAGTGGATTCTATGTCAGTATTTCGAGCTATTAATCCAATAAAGTTATGAGAGAAGATCTCTTCGATTTAGACACATATTGGCTTTGTCACGACAGGATAGATCATCCTAGTCATGATATGATGATCTCTGTCTACTAAATACTTCACATGGACATCATTTCTTTCGAGCGAAACGAAGCATGCATCAAAAGTTGATTTCTGGACTAAGTGTGACCGACGCAGCTGCCTAGGGCACTGCCTCCGTCCACCACCAGCCTATGGCTGGTGCAGTCCCTATCCATGATGCCATGGATGGCGTCCATCATGGTGATGGCGCCCTAGGTGATGTTGCAATCACCAACTTGCTTCAAATAGCGTTTCAGACGCTCAGGCCCAACCAAAATTCTCATTGGTTGCTTCTAAAGCCTCTCGCTCGTTTTACAAAGCCCGTTCCTTAGGGACATTAGGACTGAGACCATTCTATGCAAAGGATATGAAAATACTCATTATGTTCTTACATAGAATCCATGGACTGATTCAACCAACTTGCGGACGTTTAAAATATCTCATGATATTGGTTGATACGCAAACACACTGGTCACGTGTTTTGCCATTGTCCACTTGTAATGCTGCTTATGCTACACTCATAGAAAATATCATATGACAACGGGTTCACTCCCCGGATCATCCTATTCCGTCAATTGGACTTGACGATGCTAGCGAGTTTACATCGAAGACTTTCGATGGTTATTGCATTGGGACTGATGTTGGACATCACATTCCCATGAACACACCCAAATGGTCTCGCGGAAACGACTACGATGGTAGTCCGGACATTGGTAATGCGCACTAATTTCCTTATATCCGCTTGGGGTGATGCAATATCGCATGCAGATATGCTAATTCGTCTACGACCCACCGCCACTCAACCTACCTTTACGTTACAGCTAGTGACTGGGTACAAGTATCGTACTTACGCATATTTGAGTGTGCCTTTATGTGTCAATTGCGCCGCCACAGCGCTATATAATGGGTCTTCACAGACGAATGGGCAACTATGTTGGATTTGAGACTCCAACAATCGTCCGCCACTTCATGCCCTTGCTAGGCGATCTCCTTACCGCTAGATTTGCGGATGTCACTTTGATGAGACAGTTTTCCCATTGTTAGGGGGAGATAAGAACACATATGTTCAGCAGGAACGACAGGAATTGTCGTGGTCTGTCGCCACTATGTCTCATCTCGATCCCTACTAAAGTGACGAGATCACACAAATATGCTGCAAACATGCTTGCAAGGAAGGACGTCCCTACAAGAGGACGTAGCGCCACCCTACACGGAGGTAGGCATGGCGCCAATGACAAAGAGAGTGGCACTCTGGCGTTATAGGCGATGGCCCCAGCTAGGATGCGTGGGAGACCCGTGAGTTCGAAGGATACTTTGGCACATTCCAATCCTTTGATCATCGACACTCAAAATCCGACTCATGAGAATCTTCCGGGTTATGGTTATCGTTGGGGGATGCCTCAACGTTAGAACCTATTCCTGAGAATATAGAGCTCTATGAAAATTACACTAGTGTACATGAGACGTGGGATAGAAACTCCATCATAATTGATGATGTAGTTGCGCATGAGTTTGTTGTGTCCAATGATATCGAACCACACTCCGTTGATGAATGAATGCCAAGGTAGAGAGATTTGGCCTAAATGGAAAGATGCGATCCAAGTTAAGTTTGATTCTCTAACGAAGAGGAAGATTTTCGAGCCAGTAATGCCAACACCTCCTAACATAAAACCTATTGACTAATGGGTCTTCGTTAGAAAGCGTGATGAGAAAAAGAGATGGCAATCTCGCCTTATGGCGCAAGGCTTCTCACAAAACGCCCTGGAATCGACTATGATGAGACATATTCTCTCGTAATGGATGTCATTGCACTCCACTACCTTGTCAGTTTGGTAGTTTCCGAATAACTGAACATGCAGCTTACAAATGTGGTCACTACGTATCTATATGGGGATCTAGATACGGAATATACATGAAGGTTCATGGTGAACTTCATTTACCCAAGTCAAGTGGCTCTAGACCACGGAGCGCGTTTACAATAAGGTTTGAACGCTCACTAAAGTGACTACTGGATTGGGAAGGGATATGCCCACGCGTTTCCATAACAAGTTTCGGATTCTATCGCGGTTCATGTTGGACATTATCTTCATTAGAAGTTAAGGAAAACCGCTGAACACTTGAAATCCGATTTTGAGATGAAGGATTATGGGAGAATACGATTATGTTAAGGAAAACTGCTGAACACTTGAAATCCGATTTTGAGATGAGGGATTATGGGAGAATACGATTATGTCTCGGTTTGGAACTTGAGCATCGTGTCGATAGATGCTTAGGCATTTTGACAAGGTCAAGCCTTCAAGCACCCCCATGATCGCCCGTAGTCTTGATCCTGAAAAGGATCCTCTTCGTCGAAAGGATGATGACGAAGATGTGCTAGAGGCAGAAGTGCCTTACTTAGTACAACAGGCACATTATTGTACTTAGCTAAATGCACAAGACCGGACATCTCATTTGCAGTAAGCTTGTTAGCTAAGATATAGCTTTGCGCCAACGCGACGCCATTAGGATTGGTGTAAAAGATATCTTTCAGTACTTGAAATGTACGATCGATATGGGCTTGTTCTATCCCTACAGAGAGATGATGGTGTCACGCCCCGAATTTTGAATAAAGAAATTCAAATCCGAAACGAGAGAACAAACACAAGAAAACACACATAGAAATTTTTTTTATTTAAACCAAGCAACAAACAAACTGAGCTCACAATGTTAATACCGACTCGTTCTTTAGAGTCACATATTACATTACAGATAGTTTACAAATCAAACTGAATGACAATTCAATAAGTGAACACACCCACCACAACTCACTACCTAGCGGAAGACTTAAAACTAAGAGCACCCTTCCACGTCCACACCATAGAATGTACACCTCAGCTTTGATAATGATCACTCGATAAACAAACCTGCACAAAAACCCCAACACCATAGAATAGTGCACCGGGAATGAACAAAACAAACCCGGTAAGCTTTTCAGCCCGTATGAGTAAACTCAATTAAAGTGACTCACGTCACTCATGCTTATAATTTCTCAGCTAGTGAGATAATTAAAGCAACAATATTTAATTCCACAAAACACAACCAAACATCAAGTTCATATCATATCATATCATCACAACGACAAATCACACTCAATTCCCTTCGACATAAAGCATTTGTCAAAATGATAACCTCACAACTCATTTCCCAATCACTACAGATCACCACCCACAACTGTACCCACAATAAGAATTAAGCAAAATCAGTAATCCCTGCATAGAAACTTAGTTCAGGAGATCGCATGAAAACAAACAAAAGAAATCATATAAATCCCTGCATAGAGTTTAGTTCAGGAATTTACATTAAAACAAACAATACAAAAAGCGGTAATCCCTGCATATAACTTAGTTCAGGAGATTGCATTAAAACAAACAATACAAAAAGCGGTAATCCCTGCATATAACTTAGTTAAGGAGATTACATTAAAAAAACAATTCAAAAGACAGTAATCCCTGCATATAACTTAGTTCAGGAGATTACATAAAATTCAACAATTAGAAGGAAAAGGAAAATAAATGAAGAAGTCAAACAACTCACACTAAAGTCAATGATCACCCATCAACTCCAAACTAAAGTCGATAGTCGATGTTCACCCATCGACTTTGACTTAAGTAGATGATCACCCATCAACTCCAAACTAAAGTCGATAGTCGATGTTCACCCATCGACTTTGACTAAAGTAAATGATCACCCATCAACTCCAAATACTCTTTTAATACAATTCCATCAATCACTCACATGATGAATTGTATGCCGCTACACTCATACAATTACATCAATCACTCACATGATGAATTGTAATCCCGAAAAGAGTAATGCTCGCAATAATAATTCAATCAAATCACCATCATTACTTCACCAATGTCACACCATCCAATAATATATTCCACGTAAATATATATATACGTAATCATTCACGCAGGAATGACCACTAATACCAACTATAGTTTTATAAATCATTCCTCTCGAAAATCATTTTATATCAAAACATTGTTTTAACTTACCCATGAACCGTTGTCGATCAAGTTCATATATTTTAAAACAAATAATTTGTTTCGAAAATGATTTAACAATTAAACAAGTAATTCCGAGTAATAAATAAATCCGTTCGTAAATGAACCACGTGCGATTTACTCACATCCAAATCCTGTTGCGTCTTCTCTAACAGCCAAGATACGATTCACAATCGTCCGCCAATTCAAACCATCAATCACCTAACCAAATCAAGGCCACACTCAATACAACACAAAGCACACAATTCACAAAACACACTTATACGACGATCCAACAGTCGGATCCTCATCCGAGACCATCCAACGTCTTCGGAACACTTCTACGATCAACAAATCAAAACTACAAGTCGATCGGACGGCCAAATCCTCACGGATCGAAAACCGAAACTAATCGAAAACCCTAACATGCATCAACTTTCTCCAAAATAACCTTATAATATATCAAAACGACCGCATCGATGCGTAGATGCATAAACTGAAAACAGAACACAAAAATATGGTCTGACGCGCAGCCACAAGCGACGGGTCAGCAGGCGGTCACGGCGGCGGTCAACGCCGGGTCAACCACCTCCGATGCAAAAGTCGTCAACTACAAACTTGTTCAAAATGAAGAGATGAGCCACTTTCATACCTGAAGCTAAGTCTGGATCGGTTAGATCGTCCTAGATCAAGCCTGGAAGTTGGATTAATCTCTGCCGTTTGATCAAGATTCCAGATCCAACCAGAACCGTCAAAAGCTTCAAATCTTGATCAATCACTCCTCATGCAAAATCGTCCTACAAGGAAGGTATGAGGATGATCAGGGGGAAGAAACGATCCCAAAATGGAATGGATCGGCCAAGGGATACCAGAATCGGGGAAATCCGGCCGGATCCGTTTTAGGGTCTGAGGTTGCTCCGATCTCCAAGTTCCAGTGGCTGCTGCCATGATCGAGCACCAAGGGGACGACAATGAGGAGGAGGCGAAGCCGTCTGCGGTGGTCTCGTCGTCGGCGGACGTTGGACGGAAGAGATCGAACCGGGTCGGTACACCGGGTTCGGGTCGGGTCGCGCGGGTAGGGAGGAGAGAGAACGGAGCGAATTTGAGGAGGAAAATGGGATTTTCGGAACTTTTGGGATTTATTAAAAAAATCCGGAATTTTCTTATATTTATAGAAATTTCCCCAAATTTCAATCGCTCATAACTTTCTCATACGAACTCCGATTTCCACGTTCCACATGTCCACGAACTCGTATCGACGCGCTCTACAACTTTCATGAAGGAAGTTTTAGGAGAAACCCAACGTATAAAAGTCAACCCTTGCCACCCGCCCTAAAACCATATTCTTCGAATAAATATTTATCCGAAACATTTCCGCTCCATCCTTGAACCACGAACTTGTACAAACAAACACTTTATTAATTCCCGGAAACCATTAGAAATTAATAACGAATTTCCGGGGTCTTACAGATGGATTCGGACCCATCACACACCAGGAACGCCGCCAACACTGGCCTGCGTCCTCTATCCCCATCCAAAAACGACATGTGTTTTGGAAGGTTTTGCTGATGTTGGGTATCTCTTTGACCCACATAAAGGTCATTTCTAAACTGGTTAAGTGTTCACCATAGGAAAAGACCGTGATATCTTGAAGGTCTACAGAACATACCCTTGTCACTATATCTTCGAACAATGCAGAGATTATTGCTCTTCACAAAGTGGTTCGTGAATGTATATGGATTGGATCCATAATTACGCATGTTCGAAACAATTGTGGTTTGAAGTCTACCACAGATGAGCCTACGAGCATATAGAATAATGCTACTTGTTTTGAAGCAAGGCTACATCAAAAGCGACCACACCAAGTATAATCAGCAACAACAAACTCTCCTCAAGATCAAAGTGAACTAGGTTCAATCTGAGGACAGTGCGGCAGGCTTGCTCACTAAGTCATTGCCAAAATTCCACTTTCGAGAAACATGTTGGTAGCATCGTTTGAGGAAGTTATCCGAACTCCAATGACCGTAGTCGTTAGGGGGAGATGCAGACATCAGGGGGAGATGTCTACATGTATGGTCTCGAAACGTGAAGGGTGTGTTGTGCTCTTTTTCCCCTTCGACCGAGGTTATTTTTGTCCCACTGGATTTTTTTTACTCGGCAAGGTTTTTAATGAGGCAACGAGAGGAGCACCACGTTTGGACGACATAAGGGGGAGTGTTCAAGTAAATCCAGAATATGTGTCTGGTCCAAACTCGAGATTACTTGCTCTAGTTGAAATAGAGTTTATATTAGAGATATTCTCGGAGAATCTTAAGAGATATCCAATCAATGTACGATTATGTTTCCATGTACAACTCTATCTCTATACTTGTAATCCTCTATATAAAGAGGCCCCTATTATCAATGAAAGTACGACTCAATTCTCTCTCAATTCAGTTTTCCTTAGACATGCCTATTATATATTTTTTTATTTATCAAACAAATTGTTAATTATTTTTCGTTAACCAATTCAATTCAATAAAATATTATGTAAAATACTAGTCGTATGGACATTCATCTTTCTGTTTATTTTTTTCGCCCTTACCTATCAAGTGCTTGGGGGTCCATATATAGGAATAAAATAATTTTAACAGTTTTTATTAGTGCAACACATGGTATTGCACGACTGTAACTGTCAAAATCTTTGGAGGGTCGGACCTGATTGTAGTAAAAAAGGGAAATGAAACAATTAATAGGCATTGCCAATAGGGACAAGCTTGGTTGCATTGATGGGATGTTGAAAGAAACAGTCTTGCCAATAGGGACAAGCTTGGTTAATAGGGACAAGCTTGGTTACATTGATGGGATGTTGAAAGAAACAGTCTGAACAACATCTCTCCCTACGCCTCTCCAATGGGCAGGAACCAGTGAACCACCAAAATCAACAGAGTTAGAGCAAGTCCACCCGTTGAGGTTGGAAGGTTAATACTATTCTGTCACGCCCCGAATTTTGAATAAAGAAAATTCAAATCCGAAACGCGAGAACAAACACAAGAAAACACACGTAGAAATTTTTTCATTTAAACTAAGCAACAAACAAACTGAGCTCACAATGTCAATACCGACTCGTTCTTTAGAGTCACATATTACATTACAGATAGTTTACAAATTAAACTGAATGACAATTCAATAAGTAAACACACCCACCACAACTCACTACTCAGCGGAAGACTTAAAACTAAGAGCACCCTTCCACGTCCACACCGTCGAACGTACACCTCAGCTTTGATAATGATCACTCGATATTCAAACCTGCACCATAAACCCCTACACCATAGAATAGTGCACCGGGATTGAACAAAACAAACCCGGTAAGCCTTTCAGCCCGTATGAGTAAACTCAATTAAAGTGACTCACGTCACGCATGCTTATAATTTCTCAACTCGTGAGATGAATTAAAGCAACAATATTTAATTCCACAAAATACATGCTTTCACCATCTTAGCCTAACAAAAACAATATGCAATTATCACAATAAAAACGTCAAGTTCAAATTAATCAATAACATGCTCAATAATTTCAACCCAACTAAAAACCCACATGCTCTGTCCCTCAATTCATTTTATCTTATTTCCCACAATCTCCAATCATACAAATGACTCCCAATATACGTCCCCACAATCTATCAGATCACCATTCCTTTGCCTCAACGACACAACCAGGAAATCATACTCATTTCCCTCAACATAACGCGATTGCCAAAATCATGCCATCCCAACTCATTTTCCAATCACTACAGATCACAACCCACAACTGTACCCACAATAAGAATTAAGCAAAATCAGTAATCCCTGCATAGAAACATAGTTCAGGAGATCACATGAAAACAAACAAAAGAATTCATAGTAATCCCTGCATAGAAACTAGTTCAGGGAATTACATTAAAAATCACCTCCACAATTCACTAGAAATCAAAGTCTCACATGGACAACAAAATAAGGGACAACCAAAACTCTCTTTTATAATTATATACTCATGAGCACGATAACACAAATTATCCCCTAAGCAGTATATTGTACTCACGAGCACGATAACTCACAGTTATCCCCCAAGCAGTGCATTGCACTCAAGAGCACGATAACATGAATGATCCCCCAAGCAATACATTGGCAGACAGACTAGAGCTCTAACTGAATATATCGTAACCTGTCACCTCGGCCGAGGTTCAGCCTTACGATAATACTTGCCTCGATCACCAATGTGATAAACGATACTCAACCAAACATTTGAAAGTCCACTTGACTCAAAATGTCACAATCAACTCAAAATACTCTTTTCATACAATTTCATCAATCACTCACATGATGAATCGTACACCGTTACACTCAACTCAAAATACCCTTCAACACAATAAACTCTTCAACACAATAAAATCAACACTTACATGATATATTGTATTCCCGTAAAGAGTAAATGCTCAAAATAATAATCCAATCAACTGTCAATCATTACTTCACCAATGTCACACCATCCAATATATATATTTCACGTAAATATATATATACGTAGTCATTCACGCAGGAATGACCATTAATACCAACTATAGTTTTATAAATTATACTTCTCAAAAATCATTTTATATCAAAACATTGTTTTAACTTACCCATGAACCGTTGTCGATCAAGTTCATATATTTTAAAACAAATAATTTGTTTCGAAAATGATTTAACAATTAAATAAGTAATTCCGAGTAATAAATAAATCCGTTCGTAAATGAACCACGTGAGATTTACTCACCTCCATATCCTGCTGCGTCTTCACACAAAACCAAGATAAGCACCAAATCGTCCAAACTCCACTCACACAATTTCGTCAATCACCTATCACATCAAGGTCACACTCAATACAACACAAAGCACACAATTCACAAAACACAATTATATGACGATCCAACAGTCAGATCCTCATCCGAGACCATCCAACATCTTCGGAACACTTCTACGATCACTATATCAAAACTACAAGTCGATCGGACAGCCGAATCCTCACGGATAGAAAACCGATCGAACCGAAAACCCTAAAACTTGGAAAATTCATAACATGCTCATACGATTTCCAAAAATTACAAACTATATATTGAAATACTCGTATCGACGTGTAGATCGAAATCAGGAACAGAAACCATCCCTGAGGTGGCCGGAAACCGTCGGAAAACACCACCACAGTGGCGGCACCGCCACCGACCCAAAGTCAAAATTTGGCAAAACTCCCAACATCAAAGTTCTTCATCTCAACTCCAATTGAAACTTTCATAACTTCACCATAATCAGATTATGAGCCAAAAAGTAGAATTTTATCTCGCAAGCTGAAGGATTCGAAAAACCCTAGTTTCAAAAACTCCAAAATTAGATCACCACAGATCAAATCGCTGCAAGTCTTCTTGGGTGTAGCTTCTATTTCCTCTGGGCTAGAAAAGCCCTCAAAGAACTCGAGCTATAGTGGCCGGAGCTGGGAGAACCAAGGCCGGCGATTTGAGGCGATTTGCAGCTCCACCGTGCAACTTCTCGGCCCTGTAGCGTCGTCTACGGTGATTCCCACGACGAATCACCACCACAGACGTGTAGAGGGGACTGAGGAGAGCGGGATTCCCTTTGGAATCGAAGCAAAAGGTGGCCGGAGGAGGAAGAAATCGGCCGGCGAAGGTGAGGGGGCGAACCGGGGTCGGGACCGAAGAGAGAGAAAAAGTTTCCCATTTCGGAAACTTCTGATTTTTCTGATTTTTTTTCCTATTTAACCAAAATAGAAACTTTTTCCAATGGCCATAACTTCTTCATACGAACTCCGATTTCCATGTTCCGCATGTCAAACTTCTTAACCCCCTAAAACGTGCACTTCGAATAATTATTCATCCGAAAATAATTCCACTCCACCCTCGAACCATGAAATCGTACAAACGAACACCTCATTAATCCCAGGAAACATTTAGGAATTAATAACAAATTTCCGAGGTCTTACATTCACTGCTTTTTGTCTTTCATTTCCACCATGTAGATCAAAATGTCAAATATTGTTCACAAAATGTCACTCTGGGTCACTTTCTGGGACAATTTCTTGACCTGCCAACTGACATTCAGTGACCTTTTGTGAACAGTATCTGACATTTTGATCTAGATGGTGAAAATGAAAGGCAAAAAGCAGTGAATAGTTGACTTGCCAACCTCAACCGGTAGACTTGCTCTTACAACCACCTCTCCCTAACCGGTCAGAAAACCATTCCATCACTACCCAAAACCTCTCACCCAATGCACATTAACGTGCGTCCAGATAGCAAAAATTTCCAAGCACCTATGTCATTGGAATATTGAAGATGTTCTTTTTCGTGCCCTAGATATATCTCATCCTATCAACATTTTGTTAGAGAAACAAATTTAGAAGACTTTGATAAAATAACTAATCACGACCTTTATGTTTTCCATTCTTATTTATCTTGCTTGCAAAATAGCTCCCTATCCGGTGAGAAATTTTTTATCAAACCAATGAAATAGAAGTGAAGTACATCGCAAGAAGAAATTTTTACCATGCTCTTGAACATCACATGATAGATGTAGTAATCACTTTCCAGTGTCTACCATGCATCGAAACAAATAGCTCCCTGGCCTTTGTCAAATTTTTGCAGCAAATCATGAATCTTCCCTAAATTTGGGTTGGCCATTGACTTTCTCAAATCCCTCATATCTGAGATACGAGAGTGAAGCGGAGCACCATGTTTGCTGTCCGGCTTCACTGTCATCATGACCGTCTCAGCTACTCTC
Organism: Rosa x damascena; assembly: GCA_001662545.1. Lineage (NCBI taxonomy): Eukaryota > Viridiplantae > Streptophyta > Magnoliopsida > Rosales > Rosaceae > Rosa > Rosa x damascena. Next base: position 14,796 of record LYNE01005468.1, read on the forward strand.
TCAACCATCCCAAACTGTTTGTGCTCGTTACAAGCAGAGAGAAAAAAAATCCAGGACGCAACATAAGGTTTAAGTTTCATGTCCTTAATAACCAGCTTCCTCTAGCAGGCCTGCATTACTATATAGTTGGATCAGAGGACGAAGCCGAGCACCATGTGTGCGTTCTGGCTTTACTGTCTTTATGACCTCCCTAGCTACTCTTTCCGCCATGCCAAACTGTTTGTGCTCCTTACAAGCAGACAGAAAAGAACTCCAGGCCTCAACATCAGGTTCAACTTTCATGTTCTTAATAACCTTATAAGCATAACTATATAGTTGGACCAGAGAATGAAGCTGAGCATGACATTTGCTGTCTGGCTTCACTATCTTCATGACCTCCTTAGCTACTCTTTCCGCCATCCCAAACTGTTTGTGCTTCTCACAAGCAGACAGTAAAGAACTCCAGACCACGACATCAAATTTAAGTTTCATGTTCTTAATCACCTTATAAGCTTCCTCTAGCAGCCCTGCATTACTATATAGTTGGACCATGGATCGATAGTGTTGAATACTAGGCTTCAAACTGCATCCTTCAATTAACTTGAAATATTCCTGGCCCTCATTGACTAGTCCTGAATGCACAATAGCATTAAGAACTTCCTTGAAAGTCAGCTCATTAGGTCTCACACTAGCTTTTTGCAAATTCTTGAATACATATAATGGCCCTTTTGTGTAGCCCTTTTGCACCGTTCGACAAAAATGCGTATTCCAAGTGTTCAAATCCCTCTCTTGCAGCAATGCCAATAGCCTGGCCGCCGCATCCAAAAATCGACACTTAGCATACATGGTAACCAAAGCTGAACCAACCAAATCGCTCAACCTCAACCCATGACGCACCACAAACCCATGAATTGACTTCCTAAGCAACAAGCCACAAGGACCCATGTCAGCGTAAACTGATAAAACCAGCAGTAGAGTTACAATGTCAGGATTTATACCTTCATCAATCACCATATTCCGAAAGAGCGTTATGCCACACTCATTGTCGCCATTCTTCACATACGCATCGATCATGCAACACCATGACTCAACACCTCGTGGCTTCATTTGATCAAATACTGAGCGTGCTTTCTCTACATCCCCCAAAATCTTATACCCCGAAAGCATTGCGTTCCATGGGGCCATGTTCTTCCTAGGCATTTCGTCGAACAGTTGGTGGGCATGTTCAGCAAATGAGACCACGAAGTAGGATTTGAGAAGAAAAGACGCAACATACGGATCAGAACGAAACCCGAGTTTAACGATATGAGAATGGAGTTGCTGAATGTGGGCATGGTTCTTTAGTTTCACGCATGATTTGAGCACTCCTTTGATGGAGAAGGTGTCAATTGGAATTGATTCACGGCGTATTTGACACTAAATAAGTAAAACTTGGTGTGGAGAAGAAGTGCTTCGAATAGCTGAAGCCCCTGAAGTGTGGTTTCTGAGGGACCAAGGGTTTGTGGGTTTGACGAGATAGGTGGAGAGATTGACAATGGATTTGCATTGCATTGCTTGTTCAGATTCACCGGAAGAATGGCGCTGCTCTTCAGACACTATTTTACTACTTCTTTTTTACGAATCTATTTTTGGTTTTTTTTGCTTTCATTTGTTTTCATGGGCCAATCAAAATGACATCGACAGAATGGGCCTTAGGAGAAGTTAATTTCATCTTAAGTATTAGACTATCTAGTAGTACCATAGCCAAGAATAAGGCACGAGACGATGAGATATGAGGTTTTGTTTGCTCATCTTGAGGTTATATCATGACCCACTTCAAAGAAATTGTTTCTAGCAGAATAGCCCGCACTTTGCTGCGGGATCACTCATGTTTATGTGAGATGAATGATATATAAAAGCAAAATAGCTCACATAAAAGTTAAGATGGAAAGGGTTTCTCTGAAAAATAAAAATAAAGAATGATCTCATGCAAGAATATCTATCACCTGAATTATAGAATTGCCCCATAGACTCACCTCTTTGACTCATTTCCACAAATCGCCTCACACTTTTCCTAGGATCATAAAGGTCTTTATTTCCGGTTGTAATGGGGCTAAGTGTTTTGGCTAAAAGAAACGAAAGATAAAGGAATTCAAAGGTTCTAAGTAATCAATAGAGAAAAAATGAGTTGATGCTCAAGATCGCCAAATCCTCATAGGTGTCACACTTTCACTTCTCAAATGACGAACATGGAAGGCCTAATTTCATTGTGTTGGGCCTTGACTTCACTTTAACCTTCTTATACTCCAAATAACACTCCCAAGAAATCTTCAAGACATGGCTCTACAGTTTGTGGTTCTCAATTTTTTTTTTTTTAACCATAGAACAATGAAGACGAAATCTGCACCGGAAACTCCAAGTTTCAATTCTTGCTTCTTGGTAAGTTAGTAGTTGGTAGCATGTCAACCTACTCCTTTGTTTCTAACACATAGCCTCATTCTTTTTTTGTTTTTGTTTTTGTTTCTGTCACTTTCCCAAAGCAGCTTTCATTCTTGCTTTCACATATCAAGCATGGCAACCTTCTTTCAGAGCTCTTCCATTGTAACGTCAAAATTGTTTCTTTCTTCTTCTTGTTTTTTTTTTCTTTTCTTTTCATTACATCCCGTATCCAAGCTTCTATTGCAGGTCCATGCTTTAGACAATAGCACTTAACTTCCTTCAAAACAAAGGTTAAGGTGTGTCCAACTTTTTTCTTTCTCTTTTTGTTGTCACTATTCAGACACACCTTTTGCATTCAAAACTACTTAGACAATGGTAAATCCTTAACAAAAATTTAGATGTATGACCTGCAAATTCCACTTTGCCTTCAAGCACACATCACAACCCCCAAACTTGTTTTCTTCAATACACATTCTTTACTCCAAAGTTCATCATATGCATCTCTGTAATGCTCCATCAATTTCTCAGAACATAGGTAGGATATGTGTTTAAGGGTGAAGGGTTGGGAATATGTGTTTAATGAAAGAAAAGGCTTATTTTGGCTCAAAGGGCTAACTAAGGGATAATGTAATTAGGGATAGAGGCTATTTGGCCATGGTGGTGGTGATCCTAATTGCTTTAATCCTTTCCCAAAAATCATGTGAATCAATATAAAGTCTCGCGAGTCATTGAAGCAAGTTCTAGGACAAAATAATGAGATCATGTATAACCTATCTAACAAGAAAGATCACAGAACTATTGTAAAGCACTCTCAAGAATAGGCAATGGGCTCAATACTCACATAGGTTATACAAGTCTACACTAACCGTCACATGCTTCTCTAGATCACAAATTTTCATATTAACAATGGCTGTTGTGTTTCAAGCATGATCACCATAAGAGAATATTAACAAAAGATTGATGTTCAGACCAAAATTGATGCTTATCATATTCATCAGCTCTAAGAAAAGATTAATTTCACAAGTTCTCATCCTAGGTGTTGGAAGAAACTAAAGCAAAAGACACACAAAATTACAACGAAACATAACTATTTTTTTTATTTCCAATATTTTCTACTAAGCTATTCTACCACATGTGAAGCTAAAAAAAATAATCTAAATTCCTCCCCCCAAACTTAAGTGAGACATTGTCCTCAATGTTGAAAATATTAGCTAGCAGTAATGCATCAAACAAGTAAGGGAAGAAGCACAAAAAAAAAACATAAAGAAAAGTAAAGAATGAGTTTAGAGCTCCCTGGATGTAGACGAAGAGGAAGAAAGGCCAAGACATGCTCCAAGTAGAAATCTCCATGGTTGTTGAAACTTAGCTCCCGGATCGGACACTTAAGACTGAGTTATTTGGCCAATATTTGTCTTTCGGGACACTTAAGATGAAACTTAGTCCCGTAGCTCTCGTCAAAGCACATAAAATCGACATATTACATGTCAAAAACGGAGATTCCTGCTGCAAGTTATCACAACCCGAATTTCACAGTGAAAATCGATTTCTTTTACCCGAGATGCCCAAAATATCCAAAATAGTAGCTTCCTTGAGATCGCAGCAGCAAACATCCTACTTATACGAGAATTTCCAATTTTCCAATCACTTGTCTTGAGTATGCAATGCTTCCTCCTTTTTATCTTTTTCTTTCGAGACCACTTCATGTTTTTCCTTGCATTAAACTTTAAGTAGAGCATCAACAATTGTAAAGGAGGTGGCCAAGGAGGTTGAAGTGATTGTGGGAGGAACTCATCCTTAGAATTTGAGGGAAGCTTGGGAACACACATGAGCTCAAGTCTTGGAGCTAGAATAATGGGGAGAACGAGCTTAAAGGGTAAAGAAGGGAAAACATCGCAAATTTGGTGCTCCATGGATGCTTGAAAATTTGTTGCATCAACTACCATAGTGGTGAATTCATGAAGAGCATCCGATGTATGAGTTCTCACAACGTTTTCAAAAATAATTTCATCCTTTGGTTCTTCATTCTCTTGCTTGTCAGCACACAACTCCATAGGAACTTTAGTAGAAGGAGGAAGGTCGGTGCTCTCACCAGCTTTATCATCAATAGTTCTTTTTCTCATTTTTGGTTCAAAATATTCATCTTCCTCATCAAGCTGAAAATCAAATCTTTCTTCTGGTTTAGTAGGAAACATTACGTCCTCTTCCTCCCAGGCATTAGCAAGCCGCAAAATTTAAAGTTCAATTTCCGATAACGTTTGTGCAAGTTTTGATTGCCTTTCTTCAAGCTTTGATGGATCATGTTTAAGCATTTCAACCTCTTGATCATACTTTTCTGATCTCTTCAATAGTTCAACTATCATCTCCTTTACAGTAGGATCTTCTTGCAGATAGATTGGAGCTTGATAGGATGATGGGACATTGCTAGAGGGATACGACCACTGACAGGACCCTCCCCGGATTTCACCTTGAAATCCAAAGTGGCCTTGCGGGGCCCACCTTAGAAGAAATTCTACCAAAAATTTGGCGGAACTCCCTCTAAAAGTGGACTACCCAAAAACCTGTAGAAAGACATTTACACTTCTAAAATAATCCACCCTTAATCTTCTGGAGCCACCCTGCTCCCTAAATCACATCTCCCATTTCACAAAGCAATTCTAAACTTAAGAATATTAATCTCATGGGTTATCAGAGCAATCTAATGCACAAGCGTACAAGAAGAAAGAATACAAGATAAAGGACCAATACTTTTCTAATGCGAAAGCTATAACAGCTATGCCTCAACCCCATGTACGCTCGACCTCAAGCTAAACTGGCCTGCAAACTGGGCATTTGAAACCGAAGGGCCCAGGGGAAAACATTTAAAAACCGTTAGAGTGAGTGGAAGAAAAATAAGTAATTTCGAATGAATAAGTAAAACGTAATGCTTTCCCAAGTTATTCTCTAAAATCTCGCATGCAGTAACAATCTTGAAAATACTTTTAATCATCATCTTTAACGAAATCTCAATAATGTAATCTCGAACATCTTGAAATCTCTTTAAAATCTCAAATCCCTCAAATACATAATGATATTTCAGACATCTCGTTAAATTACTCATATCTCAAATCATAACTCCAAAATAGACGATGACTAAAGGGGACTGCCGATTAGTCATCTCATGCCACCTGGAGGGGACTGCCGACCAGTGACGGATCGGAGGGGACTGCCGACCAGTGACGGATCGGAGGGGACTGCCGACTGGACGAGGAGGTAATGGTTAGAGGGGATTGCCGACTAACCATAGGTAGTTAGAGGGGACTGCCGACTAACTACCTCATGTCATCTGGAGGGGATTGCCGACCAGATGACGCATCGGAGGGGACTGCCGACCGAAATATTCTGGAGGGGACTGCCGATCAGAATATTGTCTGGAGGGGACTGCCGACTAGACTTACCTGGAAGGGACTGCCGACTAGGTAATGCATGCATGCGCTAACTTATTTACCTTCTCAATAAACTAGAATCAACCTCTTTTAAATCATTCTTTCCGCAAACTCGATATTACTTCAATAAATTATCAATAATTCACCGAAAGCAATAACTTAAGAATATCTCGATAACTCAAAGCCAAAGCTCAAAATCTCAATAAATCCTCGAAAGCATAAATCCTCAGAAAATCAATAGATGCTTTCGGAAAGAATCTCAATATAACTTCAAAGCTGATAAGTGCAGAGCTCAAAACTCAAGAAATCTCGATAATTCCATCGTGCTCTAATATTTGATAAATCATTCGTATTCGTATATCATCATCTAACTCGATAATCGAAATCAATAATTCTCATAGTATTTTCTTAATTAATCACTTCCCGAAAATCATTTCCCAACTCAATAACTCATAAATAACTATCTCGAAGATCTACTAAATGCCCTCGGGAAGGAAATCCACTAATAATCCCGTAACTCATAGAGCATAATAAATCTCAAGAAATCAAGCTCATAAAATCATAATACTCAATAATTCAAATAATAAATTAAACCTCAATCGGAAAATAATAATATACTGCATGCACATTTAATTTAAAATAGATGTCCACTCACAGTACTATTTAGGCGACCACGCTACCAGTTTCCTACATTGAGCAGTAGCTCGGCACGTCGCCCTTGTATACAATTATAATTCGTGAATAACAATCCGGAATTTAAATACGATTCCAATGTCGTATTCTCATAAATCAACATTTTCATTTCTTCTCCAATTTAACCCAAACTTCACCATTAACACCAATTCATTAATTTAAAGGTTCTAGGGCAGAACCAAGAGAAATCCGGCTGTTGGATTCTCGTAAATCGTTAACCGAAATTCTAAAATTCGGAAAAATTCACAATCGATACAAAACTTCTCCAATGTCCACCAAAATCACATAAACAAGCTCTACAATATTTATAGGATTCAATTGGCTAAAAACAAGAATTAAAAACCTGCTCTACGCGCCTCCACGCGCCATCTACAGTGGCAGCGTGTGGGCCCCACGCGCCGCCGGCCACCACCTCCGATGGCCACCAAATTTCATCCACAGCATCATCTCAACATTCTAAGCATCTTTCACAACTATAACAAATCCAGAAAACGACTAGAAGTACCTCAACAATTAAGGAGAAGTCTGAACCCGAATTGTCAATAGTAACCCAGAATTTCAAATCTTCGATTCTTCCTTCTCGGGTCAAATCGCTGTAAAATACTTGGGGAGCATCATCTACGTCCCAAGGCGCTTCCAAAGAACCTAACTTGATCGTCTGGGGTGGCCGGAATCGGAAGAAACCGGCGATGACCTCAATCTGCTACAGTGACCGTCCTCTTCTTCTCGTTGCTGCACCTTCCACAGTTCATAATAAGCTACCAAACGAACCCAGAAATGAAGAGAAGGAAGAGAGATTTCCAACGACATCTTATACGTCAAAATTCGTCATCGGATGAAGGAGTTATGGCCGGAAGAAGGGGAATAGGTCGGAGAGGAAGAGAGAATCGGGGAGAGAGAAGAGAAAGAGCTCGGTAAGTTTCCGAAAATGGAAACTTAGCACAATAACTCGACAATTTATAGAAAATTATCATGAACAGTAACTTTACATTTTCGCTTATACCTTTTGCAAAGAACTCCGATTTTTACGTACCACATATGCACGCGCTCGGTTTAACGTCCTCTACAACTTTCATGAAGAATATTTTCTCAAATTTTGACCCGAACAAAAAGTCAACTNNAAAAAAAAAAAAAAAAAAAAACCTCTTCTTCGTGTCAAAGACTCTGCTTTGCGTCAAACACTATGTCTTTCTTCTATGCGTGACTTGCTCAATGCGCGACTTGCTCTGCTCTGTGCGTCCATGGAAAACAGTTACAAGAAGGCATAAATACAATCAGGGTCATTGAGGCACAGAAGAAAGGCTCAGGTTCCTTTGACGTGCAATGGTTTGTTAAAGTTCCTTTGACGTGCTGGAGCTCTGCTTTATTGTTCTTTTCTGGTAGATTCAGAAGAATGCTTTGGTAGGTGTCTCCAGAATTTATTTTGGTGGGAAGATATATATAGAGTGGTCTTTAGAATTTAAACCATTTAAAGGAAGAGTTGGGGAATTGGTCTGTTGAAATTTATTTGGGTCAATCCCACTCTTTCCAACACGATGTTATGAGACACAATATACAATGTGCATGACATAATAATAGTTTATTACTTTATTTCCCTCTTTCACTGCTTATTATTTGTTATCCTTAGCTATGTACTATAAGAGGCAAGAGTAGCTGATTGCCTGCAGGTGCAGTTTGAAGTCCAAACATTGAAAATCTGAATCTTCAGTTTTTATTTTAATCTTTTCTTAAAATTCTTGTTCAGCTATATCACTGACTTCTTTTGGTTTCCTCATCAATTGAATACTAATCCGGTTCTTCAACCCTTGATTCTCTGCCACTCTCATCATAATATTATCCCTTGCTTTATATATCTAGCCATTAAAATCATCGAATGAAGAGTTGAAACATTCATATATTTTTGTCACTCTACCTCCCTCATCTGAGATTACAGTGCAAGTTTCTTACATGTACCAATTGTAAGCACATACATTAAAGATTAAAACAAAAATTATATAAGGGATTGATCGATCAAGTACATTTGATAATGTTTGATAATAGAGCTTAAAACAAGAGCTAGCATTGATAACGATATAGAGGGGCATCATTCAAATTATGTCAACAATATTTCTCTCTAGATTCATGAAACTTTTAATAGCAACAGAAAATAAAAACCGGGGTACAACCATCTGCATCTAGTTTTTGACAGATCTATAAAAGATTACTGTGTATGATAACCAACTAAAAAGGTGGGCTTGGGTTATGGTGGTTTCTGCTGCATGGTTGCTGATGAACTATAGGTGTGTTCCATATATGTGGTTGCTGCGTGGTCACATATATTTGCATGGTTACTGCATGTCCTTCTTCTATCCATTAGTTTGTAACTATTGCTTAGTGCTCACTTTGAGTACTTTACTTCATTTTGTTCTCAGAGAGGTTTTGGTTCATGTCCCCCTCTCTCTTCTTGTATTTTATTTTATTTTATTAATAACATAAAATAGAGGGATGGGCGGTGGGTTCCCGGTTGTGATGGCCCCCTTTCTTTCGAGATTGTGGGTGGGTGCTAGTCACCCCAAATCGGCTATCGCATAGGAACTAATATCACCTACTCCTCTATTTAATTAAAAAAAAAAAAA
>LYNE01005472.1:0-13953 GCA_001662545.1 Rosa x damascena
TCTAACTGTACCAAACTAAATAACCTTTTGCAATATATGAAAGGTCATTGGGGGTTCGATCTAATTCAAATATACTAATGGATATGTAGATTTGGTGAACAACTTGGATACAAGGTCGGGGACCAAGGAGTACAGAACCACAAATCAAGCCTAGAAAGGGAAGCACCAATACAAAGGCATCTAAAAGCAAAACCCCTACAGCGAACCAGATGTTGAGAACAAAGCAATAGCAATAAAATCAGAGAAGGTTGAATTTGATGGAAAATCAATCAGGAATAAACAGATCACGAAAGTAACTAAGTTAATGACTAAGTCAGGCAGGGAAATGAAGCCGAACCTGATGGTTACCACTTACCACACGGTTCACAGTCAGAGTAAGTTAATGACTGTACTCCTTGTATCCACAATCAGAGCGACAATCTGAGGTGTTGTCCCAAACCACAGCCGCGTCGTGTAGTACCTGATTCCAATTCCAAGTTCCAGAACCTTCAATTCACTACAACTACAAATACCAGAGCTGAAAAAAACTAGGGAGAATTGAGAAGAGAATCAAACCTGTTGGCAAGGAGATCATCGTAGAGCCTCATGTGCCCGTTTGGCTATGATCACTGGAGATGTCGATCATCAAAGGCTCGCCGGATTGCTGGCACCGCTTCAAGAACTCACCCATTGATCCGAAGGACGCGTTGTTCTTCACCCACTGAATTGGCTTGAAGGGCAGAATCGAAATATAAAAAAATTAAAAATTGATATTTTTTAACGACATCTCATTATTAATAAGGACTAAATTAATATTACTAACAATTCATAATGGATCTTTTTATCAAGTGGGAAACTAGATGATCTTTTTATCATTTCACACTCTAATGTGACATTTTCCATCATTTCTCTTAATATTTATTTCCACTTTTCAAAAACAAAAAAGAATTTGTTTCCAAAAAAAAAAAAGGGAGCAATTTTATTCCATTTTAGTTAGTTTTTAATTTCGATCCTTCCTAAGCCATTTTCATAGTCAAAATGCAATGCATGAAGGCCAGTCGTCGCACCTTTCTGACAAATTTCAATTTGAACTCTTTCTAAGTTTGAAGGCAATTTCTGTTTCTGCTTCATGGTCGACAATAAAACACTATTTTTGTTAATATTTGATTGCTTATTACAATATTTTAATATTTTAGAGAAAACATCAAATCAAAACCAAGCAATATAAGATTTGTTTCCAAAAAAAGGAAACAGGTTTATTCCATTTTAGTTAGCTTTTAATATATTTCTTTCTAAGTGTTCATGTGAAAATTCAAATGTTCATCGATATCTATAATTTTGCAAGGGTTTATCATAAACATGGACACATTTGAGAATTTATCAATTATGGGTTAGTTTAGTCGCTCATAAGTTATTAGTTAGGTAGATTCTAAGTTTGGTACACAACTCTATATCACGCCTTGAACCACGTGGAGGTGAGATTATGTACCTAACACCGGATCCGAGGAGCGACCATAGAAATGTAAATTGAAATTTAAAATAACACCAAATACATTTTCAGAAATAGTTGAAATTAAAACATTTGAAATAGCGAAACTTTAACAAAAAGAAACTCACTCGCTCTAATCTTGTAATTCTTTTCAAAGTCTCACAATCGTAAACGTCCTCTAGTTTAATAATCGTAAACGTCCTCTAGTTTAAATTGTTGAATCATACTAGCTCGAAAGGCAAATTTTGAAAAATAAAAAATTTAAATTATCTTGGAAAGCTAAAAGACTTTAATGTAAGAGAAATCCAAGAAAAAATAGCTCGAAATTATATTTTTATCTAAAATACAAAATTGAAATTTTGAGATCTCACACTCTGTAATCCAAATATCATGAAATAGTGAAAATACTTTTAAGAACTTTGGTTTCACTGTTTTCGAAACCACCAACACTGACTTCTTTGACTAACTGAACTAATGACAGCTCTGGTCAAATCCAACGTAGAACTGGTCTAAATCCGACCAAACTAACCTATAATAGGCCAGATCCATCAACCTTACCTATACTCAGCTAGATCTGGCTAGATCATGACTAGATCCGGTAGATCTACATGATATTTTTAGTCGAATAGATACTCTAGCCAGATTTTAAGTAGGGATGGCAATAATCCCCATAGGGTAGGGTACCCATCGGGTATTCGACCATAATGGGGAGAAATTTGGGGGAAATAGGGTAACGGGGATGGGGTTCTCCAGTATTCGAATTCTGAAATCGGATATGGGGTGGAGATGGTATTTTGATCCCCATCCTCATACCCACCCAATAAGAATTATCTATATATATATATATATTTATTATATTTTTTCTTGATATTATTTATAAATATATATCTATGTAAACTTCATATTTTTGTCAATATTTAAATTCTGTCAATATATTTTTGATATTATTCAATTCACCTTATTGGAGTGAATGAGTAAGTTGTTAGGTTACATTAAGCAGCTGATTGTGGAATTTTTTGTAGAATGCAGACTTTTATTGTTTTTTTTAAGCGAGACTTATATTTGTTTTTGTTTGATTGAAATAAAGAATTTATTTTATGGTGATGTTTGATTTTAACTTCATACTTTACAATCAATAATTATTTGTATAAATTTTTATATAATAAATTAGTAATACTGTTAACGGGTATTGAGGCGGGTACAGGGACCTAATCCCCAATGGGGATGGGGACAGGGATTCCCCAGTTTCTTATTACGGGGATTGGGGCGGGTAAAGGGATGGCGAATGAAGTCGGGTATGGGGATGGTAATTTAATCCCCTTACCCTACCCTCCCCATTGCCATCCAGTAAATCATTTAATTCCAGTATCATCAACAAACAAAACCTTAATACATAATTTTAAATAGTAAAAAAGAAATATTTGAACCATATATTACGTGTTAAGAATCTAGAAATAAATCGCCCGTGAGAGAAGTATACACATATGATATTAGAAAGTAAAAACTCTAGATTCATCCGAGTTATAGATGAATTTGAATAGTAATACTTCGAAATGCAACTGAATACAAAAGAAGAGTTAAACCAGTTTTACCTAATTTTTTTGATGGCTGAAATCCAGTAGAAGACTAGGCTATGATGCTTGAGATTCGAAACTTCTTGCCTCCGTTAGTGAGTGACATATCCAAAAGAAAAAATAAAATGGACACATTTAAGAGCTGGAAACAAGCAAGATAAGAATTGAAAGATCAGGGCTGGTACAAGAGTGCGGTTGAAAGGCTATGTTATATAGTGAAATAGGAAAGAGGACATTTAGGGTTAGAAAGGCATAATTGTAATTGTATTCAGACACGTGTCAAAAAATCGTGGGAGCATAGCTTCGTAATTGTCATCTTTGCCGCTTCCATGAACATAACCCCAAATCGGTGCAATGTCGTTCCCCTTACCCCTTTAGAGGTTTGGTCGAATTCTCAAACATGTGGTCTTATATAGGTCAATATGGTAATTTAAAATAAGTATAAAAATCAGTTAATCACAACAGCTATCAGTTTTGTAGTGAGATAATTTTCTTTCCTCATAAAGAGAAATATTTTTCCTTCAATAAAAGAGAAATATTTTTCTTTCTTTGCAAATACAAGATCTTTTATTACTGTTTCTATATTAATGCACAAGATCATCATCACACAAATATTACATCTTATTAATACATAGATTACACTTCATAACTGTGAGCTTAGCAGCTTGGGTGGATTTACACAACACTAATATTGGTGTAGTGGGAAGAAGCAAGGCTATAGTTTGCAATTGAGAAAATTTCAGAACCAACTGAAAAAAAATCCCAAATCTGCCAAAACAACACAACCCAACTAAAAAACTCCCCAATCGACAATGAATCAACCATCAAAACCAAAACTAATTAAAACCAAAACAATGAGTTGCCACCACTACTGTAAAACAAATAGAGTAGTTAGTGTAACAATTTTTACTAGTTGGTGATGTTTGAATACATAAGTTTAGTGAAGTCCCTTGCTATTAGTCAGAACGCTTTATTAATGTTTAGAATATGGAATTTTTGGCATCGTGTACCCCCGAATATATTCTAGAGTTTTATAAATCAAAACTTGGAGACTTAAGCCGAAAATTTATAATTATGTTAACATTGTTATCTCCTTTTTCTTCTTTTGTTTCTGCATATGTGGCATCTTGCAACATTTAGCCTCTTTGCCCTCTAAAAAAGAAATAAAAATGAAATAAATGTTAAGCCTCTTACAACGAACCCAAGTTATTAGGTAGGTTTGTGGTTGCAAGTTTAGGTTGATGGGAATTCATATTCATGCTTTCTTCAAGTCCTAGTCCAAGACTCCAAATCAACCAGGACATTCTTGCTTCGTCTGCATCTACTTGGAGAATAACCCCCAATACGAATTGTCTATTAATTATTCTCAAAAGCACAAAGTAGTATGTCCTATTGTAAACATCAACAGACCATAGATGAGATGATAAAGTAGTTCCAAGATAGGAGGATAAGAATTGAACATCAATATCTTAAAGTAACCTAACAATGGAATTGGAATTGGAGACCCTGATGTTATGTTAGTTAAAATATTGGTTCTCCTTTATGTCTGGATCATGAGCTTAAACCAACCTATCTTGGTATTTCATTATTAATATGTACCAACCTTTTCTTTTTGACTAGATTGATTGATTGATTGACTGAATGATATTTGAACTCAAACACTTCAATCACAAAATGAAAACCACCTAAACTATAAGCTAGTCACTATCGTCAAGACTCATTTATCCAATGATCATGATCGAGTAATATCTCTGTTAAGAAATGAATACTCAAATATTTATGAATATATCCTTCGTTCATGAATTTAGATAAAGCTAATGTGATACTTGATTTTTTTGTCATATTAGGTCAATCGTCACTATGTGATATTTTTCAAATGTTGCATAGTGTATTAATGATGAGCATGCTATTTATTTATTTATGTTTAACTCTTTATTCAAGGCCAATACTATTTGGTCTAGAAGAAAAAGATTTTTTTTTAATTTGATATTAAATATGTACGTAGCACAATTATCGTCACTGCCAATACTATTATGCCGATTCTATTGGTGGCTTTACTTTTGGAGGTGTTGTACTTGATGGCGACAATGACCAGTACTTTGCGGTGCTAGTAGGTGCTAGTTGCTTGACATAGTTACAAGGGTTTTCTTTGGGTCATGGGTCGTTTATATTTGATTGAGTTAGGCTGTTTAGCCTGCAATTACTGGAGTTCATGTTTGGGAACCTAAGTGATTTTTTTATAAAGGATGTACGCTTTATGAGTCAACTGGGATATGGGTTGAGCTGGTTTTTGGATATTGAGAGTTTTATGCTCCTCCCCTCACATAAGCATATAAATCATGATTTCTTAATTTTTTTATTATCCTTTATTTTTGATTTCAGAGTGTGTGTTTTCCATGCTTGGCGCTATAGTGTAATAGATGCAACTATTAAGGTGTTGTCTCTTCCTATCTTTACCCAAAAAATAAGCTCTTTATGAGTTTATGTAAGTTTACAAAGGAATCATCCTAGTGTTATGCTTGTTCTAAAACTACAACTTCTCCAAGCCCTAGCTCTAGTTCTGCCGTGTTGCTGATGTGCTTTGTTGTAGGACTGGTAGTTCTTTTGTCTTGGCATCTAGGATCGATGGCTTGAAGGCAATTGTGTTCGGTCCTTGAGTTTGTTTTGATGCTTCTCGGTGGCAAGGCGAACTTGGACATTGGTGCAAGGAGAGATGACTAGCAGTGGGGGCTAGGTCGGATTTTGATCCATCTCTGCTCCAGGCGACGGTGGCTGTGAAGGCTGCCTCAAGGGAGGTGTTGATCGTTGGGTGCGCAGGTTTCAATTTCGTCTGGATTTGGGAACTGTTTGCACTGGGTTTCAGTGATGCCTTCAGAATGATGGTGTCAAGACGACGTGGTGGCCTTTCGGCAGCGAACAATGAGTCGCTATGGCGGTGATGCTCAAATGCCCTTGAGCAAGGTAGTGGTGGCTGAGATCGATTTGGGCCAATCCCTTCGACTTTGGGTTTTATAACCTTGGGCCATTGTGGGTTGTTAGTTTTTAGTTTTTTTTAGCCTTTCAGGTGCGCACTTTGTTAAGGCTACTTTCGGGTGGGTTTAGTATTTTTGTCTTGGGTTTGGCTTTTGGCCTCTAACTCAAACTGTAGGTGCTTCTAGGGAAGCCCCCTCTGCATAGGGCGGTCCTGGAAGTTTTAAGAGTAAATTGGGTTGAAAATTTGGCTTGGTCCGGTTCCCCTCCTGATAGTGTTAGGTTCTCCTGGTTACTTGGTTTCGGTTGCTATCAAAGGCATCTTTACGTAAGGTTCTAGGTTCTAAGGCTCTTAGCAATAGCTCATATCTGACTGGCTCTTCATGGGGCGGGTTATTATGTAATGTGGGAGCCCTTCTAATGAGTACCACTAAAATGATGACTAATTGAGGACTTTCTAATCAACTGTTTGGGAGACCCATTTTTCGATTACATTACGGCAAATCAACCGTTAGATGTTTATATATGCATGAGTAGATAACTTCTAAAAATTTTCTTCTAACTTGCTAATCGTTAAGATACCGAATTAGATCAAATCAATAGACGAACCAAATCTGTCAAACATGAATCGTTCATGTTTATAACTAATAAATCACATTATGAATGTCTTAACGATTTTCAAATTGGTTAAAAAATTGCATAAATAATATACACATAAATATCTAAACATCTAATGGTTGATTTGCGAAAATGTGATCAAAAAGTGGGTCTAACACAAAAGTTCTCAACCAGTCATCATTTTAGTGGTCCTCATTAGAAGGGCTCCCAATGTAATGTTTGCCTCTCACTACTTTTTAGCGGATTGACATCTCAATTAATAAAAAATAATAAATAAATAAATAAAGAAACCAGCACTCAAAAATACAGACATACATTCTCTCAATTTTGAGCATTCAAAAACTATACGTGCATACTCAATCATGAATTATACATGAATTGCTATAGGAAATGTTATTAGCAAGAATAGAAGAATGTTGGGCCCCTCACTATCGTCAAGAATCATTTATCCAATGGTCATGAGTAATATCTCTGTCAAGAAATGAATACTCAAATATTTATGAATATATCCTTCATTCATGAATTTAGATAAAGCTAATATGATACTTGATTTTTTTGTCAGACTAGGTCAATCGTCAATCTAGCTATGATATTCTTTGAATGTTGCATAGTGTAATAATTTTTCATCGCATGTTATTTTTTATTTATTTATGCTTAACTCTTTATTCAAAGCTAATACTATTTGGTCTAGAAAAATAAAATAAAAAATTCAATTTGATATTAATTATGTATGTAGCACAATTGTCTTCACTGCCAATACTATTCTGCTGATTCTATTGGTGGCTTTACTTTTGGAGGTGTTGCACTTGATGGCAATAATGACTAGTGCTTTGCGGTGCTAGTAGTCGCTGGTTGCTTGACATAGTTGTTGGGGTTTACTTTGGGTTAGGGGGCATGAGTCGTTTATTTTTCGGTAAAGCTATTTAGTCTATAATTACTTTAGTTTGTATTTGAGAGCCAAGTGATTTTTGTATAAAGGATGTACGATTTATATGTCATCTAAGATCTGTGTCGAGCTGGTTTTTTATTTTTGAATCACATAAACATATAAATAATAAATTATGAATTCTTAATTCTTAATTTTTTTCTTCTTTTATTTTTGGTTTCAGAGTGGGTGCTGTCTGTGCTCGGCCCTATAGTATAAATAGTTGCATAGTGACTATATATCAAGGTTGGTCACACAAGGTTGAAAAGCTGGTTTGGAAAAGCAAGAGCCCTTTCCTAGTATTCTTATCTCTTGTTTGGTCACACAAGGTTGAATTGAGAATGGTGATTTAGCAAGCTCAATACATTTTGGATTTTGGGCATATATATATGTCAGTCTTACACTTGGATAGCTTACTATGCAAAATAAGCAATGTGAGTCAGTTAACGCAGCTCCATGCTCACCTCATTTAAAATTCCCTCCACCACGAAAACCAATAGGTGTCATTGCTCATCAACCAATGCACGCGCCTCCGTGCAGCGCTGCCCTATACCCGTCTCATCTTCGACTCCACGCCTCGCCCCAACATTCATGTCTTCACCACCATGCTCAAATATTACGCCCCTTTAGGCAATGTTTTCTCTAATCAAGTTGTTTCACTATATCAACTAATGCAGCGTTGCGAGGACGTATGTCTTGGTACCTTTGTGTACCCAGTTTTGATCAAATCGTCCGGCAGTGCTGGCATTGCGTTCCACGCGCATGTAGTGAAGTTGGGTCTTGGTTCTGATCGTTATGTTCGCAATACCATGATGAGCATGTATTCGAAATATGGGCCGGTTGAGCATGCCCGAGACGTGTTCGATGAAATGCCTGAGAGGAGTCTTGTGGATTGGAACAACATGATTTCTGGGTATTGGAAGTGGGGGAATAAAGTTGAAGCGTGTAAACTGTTTGTTATGATGCCTGAGAAGAGTGTTGTTACTTGGACTGCTATGGTTACCGGGTACGCTAGGATGAAGGATTTGGAGAATGCAAGAAGGTATTTTGATAATATTCCCGAGAAAAATGTGGTGTCGTGGAATGCAATGCTCTCGGCTTATGCTCAGAATGGATCTCCAGAGGAGGCTTTGAGATTGTTTGATGGCATGATGGAACCTGGAGATAAACCAAATGAAACTACATGGGCAATTGCCATTTCAGCATGTTCGTTATGTGGTAATAGTTCCATTGCAGATTCGTTTATCCAAAAGCTCAACCAGAAGCTGATGCATTTAAGTTATTTTGGCAAAACTGCGATGCTTGATATGTATGCAAAGCGTGGGAGCATCTAGAGTGCTAGAGAAGTTTTTGATGAATTGGGGGTGTATAAGAGCTCTGGGACATGGAATGCCATGATATCAGCATATGCAAGAGTCGGAAATTTGACTTCAGCTAGAGAGCTCTTTGATAAGATGTCGGAAAGAGATGCTGTCTCATGGAACTCGATGATTTCTAGTTATGCTCAGAACAGAGAGTCTGCTCTTGCAATTGATCTCTTTAAAGATATGAGTCATATTACTGCTGCTGATGCCCCAAAACCAATGAAGTCACTATGGTCAGTGTCATCTCAGCATGTGGGCATCTTGGGGAATTGCAAATAGGAAATTGGGCTGTCAACTTTCTCACAAAACATCATATCAATCTAATCGTATCAGTATACAATTCTTTGATACTCTTGTACTGTAAATGTGGAAGCATGGATGATGCAAAGAGAATATTCAACGAAATGAGAAAAAGAGACGTGGTTTCCTATAATACATTGATTTCAGGGTTTGCGGCTCATGGTCAGGGAATGGAAGCTGTCAAGCTAATGATGAAGATGAAAGAAAAATGTATTGAACCAAACCGTGAAACATATATCGGTATCTGACAGCATGCAACCATGCTGGGTTGTTAGAAGAAGGTTGGAAGATCTTTGAGTCGATCAAAGATCTACATCAGATGTAGATCTTTGAGGCTCCAAGCTCATCTAAGCTTTATTTCCATGTCAAATCCTTCAACGAGGTCAGCTTGGTTGATGGGTTAATTTACCGTATCGACACTGCTTTCAATAGCATGGTCATCTTTTTGTTGTCCTTTTTCATCCTTAGGTTCTCTTCTGCATGATATTCATTATTAGTTTTCGCTTCCTTTGCTTCGTCTTGCCTTCGATTTTGGTCAAAAGATAGAGTATCGATATGCATATTTTGTTTGTTTTTTTTTTTTTTGTTTCTTTTGTAGAAAAGATCGATATGCATATCATGTATTGGTATTTTAGTGATTTTTGGACCAAATATTGACAATGATTTCAGGGGTGAATTCGGATATAAATTTGGGGTGGGCTAATTTAAGGATTGCTCATTGAAATGTTTTTCTATCAATAATGCTTCCAAGAATTTTGAGACCAAATAATTGGGGAGAAAAAATTTAAAAATGACAATTCTTAGGTTCACTCATTGGGTGAATGAGCATATTCATCCTCTCTTGCGATTAAGGCATAATAACTTTGTAATTTTCTAATCCGACCATTCATGTTGTATAACGTAATACAAAGATTAGCTTTGTAAAAAATCAATCAAATTAAAGACCTTTTAGTTATTCATTTCTATGAAATACATGGACGGTTCATCATAATAGTAGTAAGTGTTGTTAGAACCATCCGTTTGTTTGATTTAATTAAATAATTAAACGATTTCTGATTCGATTGATTTTTTACAGAGATGATCTTTAAAGGCTTATTTAAGATATGGACCGTTTGATTATAAATTTCTTAAGTAAAAGTATGTTAATCGACAATGGCAAAATGACGAGTTCATTTCTTTCGAAACCTAAGAATTGTTCCGAGAGAAATGAACTCGTCATCATTTTGCCAACTGAACCAAGGATGAGTCTATGAAATTTTGGCACTTATAATATATGAAACTTTTGAAGAAATTTGGACCAGCCACAGTTATCGACTTACCGCCCTACTAAAAAAAAAAAATTCTTGTGATAGGTATGCTCCTGGTCAAAAATATACATAGATACGCCCCTGAATGATGTTGGGGAAGTGACGCAGTACAAGCAATAAACTTAAAACAAGAATTCTGGAGTCCACCAGAGATAAATGAGAAAACTCTCAATTTTGATTGACAATATGATAAAAGATAGGTTTTGCAGCCGTTTAAGGTTGCTTATATATGAGAAAAGAAACCCTAGGGCGACTAACAATGAAACCCTCTACCACGGGTAAAAACAAAACAAATCCAAAACAAACTAGAAAACCGAAAATTCTGAAAAATAGTAAAATGCAGTTTTGAGGCCTAAACGACCCCGAAAGCCTGAAAAAGCCCACACATCGGGGCAAAGCGACAAGTTTTGTTCCTGGCGTCGTTCCCTTTCCGGAAAGCTATAGCAATCGCGATTCGGACACCGAATGCCAAAGTTGCAGCAAACCAGGTTTTCCTCATTTTCCACGATCGAGCTGTTCTTCAGTTCTTATCGACATTCGCTCTACATCAGGAAGACATACTTTCATCTCTGCTTTCTAAATCGGTGGTCCAGATTTTCGATGTTTCGGAAACACATTGGATAGAATCAGAGGGTGTTCCAGTATTTACTTGGGTAGAGGTGCTTTTGTAGTGTAAGAGTCTATCAACGAAATCATCAGAATATGTCTCGGGATCCGCATGTTGACTATCAAATTGTTTAGATGTTGAAGCCAGGTTTCTGTCATCCTCAGCTGTTGGAGGCTCTTTGGCACTCTGTACTTCATATGGGACAACATGAGATTTCATTATGAGTGAAAACTTAAGAACCGCCGAACAAGCACCACATCTGAGTTTCTGCCATCTCCTAGAAAGGTGAAAACCTGCAGGTATCTGCAGGGGGTATGAGCATTTATAACAAGTTATGAAGGGAGCTCCTCCCGCTATGGGTCGGATACGTCGCTTAATAAACCCAAGATTTTTACGTCTTTGATCATCAGCCACTATTTCATAGCATCTAGGGATTGACGGTCGAGCCTTATCAAAGGATTTTTGTGCAACACCAGTGCTAAATTTCATTCGCTTGATCACCATCTCTGTATTACTTATCAAAACCAACATCTCTTCCTTCACATTCCTAATGGAAGCCGACGTCTCCCTTACATCCCTTGCTACTTGCTCTCTCAGTAGACTTGCCTGTCTCCGGCAAAACTCATCCAATTCAAGAAGTTTGTTGGTGTATTCGTACTTTTTGTAGCTTGCCCACAAACGAACCTTAGAGCACTTGCAAACGAGCTTTACTCCATTCTCCATTTCCACTGCAAATCTTTTGAGTTCCTCCTTTGGGAGATCCAATACCTTGTAATGCTGTGCCATCTCCTCGACAAACGGTTTTAAGGATTCTAAAGTGGATTTGAGATCTTGGAGTAGAGGCTTAAACGTCGCATTCTTGTCCTTCACTTCTATAACGAGTTCAACTAGAATCCCAAATATTGCTCCTAGAGCAGTCCCTGTCCCTCCATCTAATGATGCCACTGCTATAATCATTAGACCACCCAAATTAGAAAACTTAAATTCGTGTAAGCTTTAGGAAATGTGGAAATTGAATTAGAAAAGCAGAGACATTATAAAACTATTAGACCTTAACTTTTAAAGACCATCTTGCTCCATTTAAAAAGAAAAAAGAAAAAAAAAGACCATCTTGCTCAGTATTAGATAAGCTAGCTTCAGTTAAAACAGGCCATATTATTGGCACTCGCATTTTTAAGAAAGTGTTCAAAATTTTGAAGTGTCAAAAAATTTTCTGGAAATGTTAATAGCATTGCCATTTAGAAAGGCACTACTACATTAGGCTTTCGGAAGCTAATAACATAGAATATGAACAGAACTTTAAGCACAAATACCAAATGTGCTAAGCGAATATAAAATTTGACAAAGCAATTTCCAATGATTTCACCTTGAATGCCGCCATTCCCTTCATTTTGATTCGGCACCATCTCAATAGCACCTCCTCCTGCAGCAGCCGAAGTTGAAGCCTCTTCCATTACAACTACTCCTGCTATCTGCTGCAGTATCTTGTGCATACTCAATTGTGCCTCTTTCACTTCTTCTAGCTCCTTGCGGCTTTTCCTCGAAAGATCCAATATCTCCTTCACGTCCCTTATCTCCTGCAACATGAGGTTTTCCAACAGTCTTCTTAGGGACCTATCCAAGTCGACTAGTTGGTCGGTGTAACAATTTATGCAGCAGTAGTTCCACCACCGAAAATTCAACAACTTCCCCACAAGTCGTGTTCCGCTGTGCATTTGTCTTTCAAGTTCCTCTATCTCATCGTTTGGGAGACCCAATTCCACGTTATACTGGCCTATCTGTTGGATGGCCGTGGCCTGCCGTCTTAAACACTCCAAGGTGAACTTGAGATCTCTGAGGAGCTCTTTGAACGTCTCTGTCCTACCCATAGCTTGCTTAACGCCATCATATAGCACTGCAAATACTGCTCCTCCGATCAACTCCAGAGCCATATCTATTCTAGGCTCTGGCCTTGTATATTGGCTTTCAGAGCCTACCCATGGCCGTGGCCTGCCGTCTTAAACACTCCAAGAAACCAATTTGAATATGCCAATAAATCAAACGATCTACTCAAAAACAAGCAAAATACTATAAAGACTATAATAGAGTACTCCTAAATCTTGTTTTGTTGGTGATCATACAAGCAAGATATATAAGATGAACATGAAGATGAATGTGTGTTCAACATGATCAACGATTGAACGAATTGAATGCGGTAGCTGTTTGCGGAGGAGCTCGATTGGTATTTCTCGAGCAGGGACCATATTGACTAACTGATGACGACTTTTCTTTTTAAATTCCAATTTTAGTCTACGATACAACTTACTAATTTATATCTAAACTATATTTTAGAAAACATGGCTTAGCATCCAATGGATTGGTTAAATCCACGTGGAGTGCTTGAACGATAATAAAAGACATGTAAACTTTCTCCAACCCTTAAGTCATATCTGATGTGTAATTGACATTTCGACCAAGGCTGTCAAATTTGACGGAGCCATAGTCATTTGTCTTTTATTTTTTTATTGTTTCTCTCTCCCTCTCTCTCTTTCCTTCTCTCTCTTTTCTTCTTCTCTCTAATTCGCTATCGTTCTTCCCAGACCAAACCCATCAGATTCCTACCCAGATCTCCTCACCATGAATAGCTCCTTCTCACCATGAATAGACCAAAATCTCTACGTCCTCAACCTCACCACGAGTAGCTTTTCACCATGGATGAGTTCGATTTCAACTGGAGTTCTAATAAAATCATAAGAGAATAACATACTAAAACTCTCTCTCTTTCATCCTACCCAGACCAAATTAACTCATGAAAAACCTTTCATGATAGATGTTTGTCTC